>WSXT02073666.1:0-12215 GCA_011762715.2 Neuroterus valhalla
TCTCCGGAATCGACGCGTAAGTCGGAATCGAAGAATCGAGGAATCGATTCTCACCGAGCATTACCCAACCCTAGTTGAAACCTTGCCGTCACGCGTTAGAGAGAGAGAGATTCCAGTATGTAGAGTAAAGAGGCTGATGAAAGAACCATATACAGATTGGAATAAGATAACAATAAATTAACTAATGCGTTATAAAGTATAGACACAACTGCACACACATGGAATAGAAAATCTTCCTCAAAAACTAAAATCCTTTTGTAGATATTAAATATTTGAATTAAAAAGGACATTTTGTTCATTTTCAGGAACCCTACTTGGACGTCCCTGAAGCATCAACCTACGAATTAAGCTCTTGCTATAATGTAACAATTGACTGTCTTGCTGGAGATATGGTGACTAGGATACAGACAAGCAAGCTCTTTAATGGCAAGGTATACGCGAAGGGTGCGCCTAACTCTTGTGTGAAGGATGTGAAGGGAGCTCTAGAATTTGAACTTCGAATGGCTTACGACGATTTGGAGTGTAATGTGAAGCAGCAGGGTTTGGGTCGATATCTTAACGATGTGGTTATTCAGCACCATGACACCATCGTCACCAGGTCAGATCTGGGTCTTGCGGTTACTTGCCAATATGACTTGAGTAATAAAACTGTTTCCAACGAGGTGGATCTCGGTGTTCATGGTGACGTTACTCCTGCTCTATTTGAGGAAGTTATCGTCGACTCACCCAATGTTGCTATGAAGATTACCGACCGAAGCGGAAGTGACGCGATGCCCTCAGCTGAGGTCGGAGACCCTTTGGCGCTCAAGTTTGAGATTCTCGATCCCAACAGTCCTTATGAAATATTCGTCCGAGAATTGGTTGCTATGGATGGCGTTGACTCCAGTGAAATCGTGCTCATCGACTACAGAGGTTGTCCAACGGATGCTGTTATCATGGGACCTCTCTACAAATCTTCCAACTCCGGGAAGGTGAGTGCTAAACTTATACGTTTTTTTTTCTATTTCTAGATCAGAACAACAAATATTCTTGCACTGTTTTGACCTAATGGTCCTTCAAGCCAGATTCTTATACAAAGAAAGTGTATATATAACAAGAACTCCGTTAGCTACGCATATATTTTAGTGATTTCGCGAAAGATTAGATAGATGATGCTGTTCATGTGTTAGGTAGTCAATCATAGAGGGGATTGCACTATTAGCAGAATAAGGAGGCAATTACAGAGTAGATAGTGTTACTGCCGAGATAAACAGGTGAGCCATATATCATCCTTGTGGACAATGGGTGCTTCAGTATTGCAGCTTCAAATAACATCAGCGATGATGTAGAAACTTCATGATAAAGTATCGGCTGACCAAATTTCTAGATTATTTCGAATTGATAATTTTCAAGAGAACGACTAAATTCTAACTCATGGATCGGACCTTTTTCCACTTTATAATATTCTCTCCTGTAATTATGGTTTAAAGATTGAATCGTAACATTAAAAAAGACGTTACCCGTCACATGTTGTGAGTTGCTCGAGGCTATAGAAATTTAGTGAACATTTTTTTCCTTACGATGATATTTGATAATTCAGTGCGTGACTTTTTGATAGATCCTTGAGCAAAGGTCAAGATAGATGCCGATAACGCCTGACACGTGCGAAGGCTACGTTGTTTGGTACTTAACGAAAAATGCGAGCTAACGATTAACCGCCTCATGCTAATCAATCATGTTGGCAGATTTTACGACGGTGAAGGCGAGTAGAAAGGAATGGGCAATTTTCTCTGCGTAACAGGTCCCTCGACGCGACGACGCGTTCATGATGCATGATGATCCTCAGAGCATAGGCAACGATGGACTCAATATTGCGGGTACAATATAAGACTATGAATTTTTCAATTTTTTTCAATTATGAATAAACATTCGATTTCCATAATCAGTAGTGAAGCCCATCGTAGAAGTACTGAATTAGACCTAAAACCTTTTTTCGCAAATCTCATAAATTGCATTTCCACTCTAAAGAGCAGGAAATCCAATGGTAAGGGCGTACCCTCGGGACTCATTGGATTAGAAACACATTGAAGTATAAAAAAACAGAAACGAGAACGAACGGTATTCGTTTCAGAATAGAAGTACCGAAGAAGGTAATTTACATACGGTGACTCGTGGGTGATTCGCAATCTTCTTTAGGCTCACGAGGTAGGGCATGAGTGTCGGCGGGAGCGAAACAAGTCTCTACATCACAATCTGTACGGTTAGACCCTGCCAATGAAAGTCTATAGTACAGGAGGCACCGCCTTGTTAACCGCGTCGTTCCACATCATTTACTCACGAAGAACCAGGCAATATCGCTTTATTAGAAAGTAATAACAGTCTTGGCATAAACAATGGGCGTATTTTTGCCGATAATGGGAAGATTACAATCAGGATCGTCGTTGCTACGTATCGACGTACATTCTATCTTTTGTAGGTTTTGTCGATTGAAGGGTATGGAGAGAACGAAGGCGGAAAATAAGGGGGACGTCGATTACGCTCGCGTTGCGTTCCTCCAACTGACACTTTAATGAGAAGAGTTCCACGTGTGCCTCCGGGAAAATTACAATTCGAGTAGGAACACAGCCTAAAAATAAGAGACTAGTGAGTAGGCTCCTTCTTCCTCTTGTTCCTCAGGAGAGTCGCACTTCACGATGAAACGGCTCGAGGTCGAGTGATATACTGCAACGGTACCGTGAAGGGAGACACAATATTGCTTCATTAACAAGTAATACCATAGAAACACGTACGCGGTAAACCCTACATCGACGATCTGGTTAGTCTGTTGTGCGGAAGAGGTACCGAGTATTCGTTCTTAAGCTTGAAGACGGTGAACGAACGACGCGTTTAATTAACACCTCGCTCTACTCACGCGCGCTCTGTAATTACCGCTGCAGTATTCAAGAGTACCGTTTGAAATAAGAGAACGCGCGTCACTATAGTTTTATGTTTCGATAATTGCGTTTTCTGCAATTGCGAAATAACTTTCAACAGACATTGACGAAACGCTCTAATAACAGATGTCACGATAGAAGCTCTTTCCTTTATTCGTATTTCGATTGGAATTAGAGCATCCCATTTCTGTTACTTTGATCCATTAAAAGAGCTTAGAATCTCTAAAGCGGGAATGATGCAGAACAGTAATCCAAAGGACAGTTCACGAGCTTTCGAACGTTAGTTAACTAAAGTTTTGGATATATATAAAGCTATCTGAAACGCCATCGACCAAGGTATACACGGGCTTAGAATTCGGGGAAGGAGGTAGTTGGAACAAACTGTTAGAAATATTTGCGACTTTATAAAACCTTTATAATTTGAATAAAATACACAACAGTTCAAATGCAATATCGTTAAGAATCATAAGTGATTGAGATGATTTTTGTTATTCTTGATAGATCGATTACGTTACATAAATCAATTAAATGATGTTACGTTACACAGTATAGCAACAAAACGCTTGTTTATTAGTGATAAGCAGCTAGAAGATAGAAGGCATAAGGCAATCGGAAAATTAAATTGTAGGTAATAGTCTTTTTTTGACTGACAATTGAAGTTAGTATGTTTCTAGTGAGTACCAGTAGGAGTGGGAAAGCATTCAGTAGTATAAACAAGACTGGGTTTTTGTTTTCTTGTTGTGGTTGCAGTAATAAAACGTCGGGTGGCCTTAGTGTGTTATATGGCAATGGGAAGCCGCGCTCTGTCGATCGGCAGATTCAATGAAATACGCGCGAGTGCACGACGGAAACATAAATTCACAAGGGTGTTTACCGAGCAGCTAGAGGTTTCGACTTCCTCCCGATGGGGAAGTTGATTTTATTAACCGGTAGGGAAGAAAACGACTCGACTCGCGCTAGTCTAACGGCTCTTCTAGGCAAGAATTCACCAAAAGACTTGCCCGTATGTTCGTCACGTAATGCACGCCGGAGGCCACCGTTTCTCGACCGGTTTGAATGAAATTGGAAACATTTCTCAGCGACGCGCGTCCTCCGCGTTCTATTCTAGCTTGCATGCGACGCGGCACATCACGACTTTTAAAGTGGACAGGAGATCAGGTTGTACTCAAGCAGTAAAGTCTGGAACATACGGTCTGACTAATGCCTCAGTACATTTATAGCTCTTCTTTCACATAATTTCGTAATTATGATAGGATATTATAAACCCTTTTCCTGCATCTCGAACATGAAGTAAAGTTAGTGAAGGTATTAGGAGTTAGAGACATTTCAGATACCTTCCACGCAGAAACATTCTACATACAAGAAATAGGTTTTTTCTCTCTTTTCCGACCATAATCTCAAATAATTGCTCGTATAAGGTCTTGCCTAATAAAGAGTTAAAGGAAAAGATGCACAATTTAACAGTAAAAACTAAGAAGAACCTGTTTCATGAGCTTGCAACCACCACTATATGCAAAGGAAGAGGTTTCGAATTGGCACGCTACCTGTAACACCCTGAACATGTGAACTGCTCCTCGAACTCGAGCCCCAGCATCCGCATTCTAAACCGTGCGTTATTCCTGATTTCCCTTGACGAGTGGTTTCGACCGAAACAAAAATAAGAAAAGCTTCTCCCGATAAGTACTAGGTATCGAATTCAAAGGAGGCTACATATCGCATTACGCTTGAATGGAGAACCGTTTGAGATAACCTATAGCACACGAGGTATAGGATGCGGATGCCGGCCGCAGTAAATTAGAAACTTCCTCATTGTAGCTTTAAGATTGGCGTAAGAAGAACTCTTCATCTTAAAATTAGAAGAGGGAACTCCTCTGACACGTAAGATAACATAGAATTTTTTTATTTTGTTCCAGATACTCCTCTCGCACTTTGACGCATTCAAATTCCCCAGTTCCGAGGTTGTCCAATTCCGAGCGCTAGTGACGCCTTGCATGCCAACCTGTGAACCAGTCCAGTGCGACCAGGAAGAATCCACCGGTGAACTTCGATCTGTAATTTCCTACGGACGCCGTCGTAGACGTTCAGCATCTCCAACAGCATCGCAAGCTCGCGAAGACCTTCTATTAGTACAAACGATACAAATCACCGATAAATTTGGCTTCCAACGTGACGGTAAATCAAACAACACATCCGCAGCCAGAGATAGTACTTTTATGGAATCTGAAGATGTTTCCAGTGGAATTATGGGATCCTGCATCAACTTAGGCGAAGTCATTGTTGCCGGAACTGTTTTCCTAGTAGCTCAAATCGCCATTATTGCCGCGTGGACTTTCACATGGCAGCGTCGGCGGCAAATTTTAAAACACCAAGAGGCGCTATCTGTTTCTGTTTCTGTGCCCGGTATGCACTCAGGACGAGCAGACAGTCTCTGTAAGTTGTACGATGCAGGATACTCGCGACGCTTTTAAATAGGGCCCAAGAAAATTCTGAGCCTTTGCTCTTGTCTTCTTTCTGGCAAAAACTTTCCTACCGCGCATCATCACTAGCTGAACTCGACCAGTAAACGCTAAAAGCCAACTACTTTTCTTGCAAGTTGAAAGGAGTAAACGAAGATATCCATCTTCCTGCTGCTCAATTCTATAACGTTTCTTAAACGTCGATCAGCCGGTATGAGATCGCGCGGTACTGTATATCCACGGGTTCGTCCGATGACCTTTTTCCAGGGCTTTTGGAATTTTCTTCGGCAGGACAAAAGGTGCTTACGTAGAATTGCGACGAACGAACGCAGGTCCTTAACCCTGACCGGCGGGTAAGGTCTCACGCGTAGCGAAATCATCGACTAGCCCGTTCTATCGGTATTCTTACGCTCTCTCCGTAATTTTTAAGCGAAGGTTACGCTCGTATTATCTCCGCCGCTCTAAAGCAACTTGCATCAAATCGATTCCATACGCCTTACACCTGCTCCTTCGCAGTTTGATCAAAACAAAAACCGAGCATCGTGCTGAACATAATTTATTGATATATCGCGCACTCTCAAAAGAGAATCCAACAAACGTGTATTCACAATCGGATCCACAAAATTTTTTGACGTTTGGTTCGTATTTCTTGCAGAAAGAACTTCCTTCTCTCGATTAATTTCTTGGAATCCTTTCAGAATTGTGGTGTCGTGCGAGGCGAGATGGTCGAATAGAAAAGAATTTTTTCGGACTTACCAGAGAGGCGTGGCTCGGCTACGAAGGTGATGGAGGTCGACATGTATTTGCTTCGTAGCGTAGATTCTAATTAGCATTGGGAATCAAGCGTGATTATGCAGATGCTCGGAGTGGGATATCAACGGGACCTCGATGTGGTGCGAGGTTTGGCTAAAGGATGAAGGGTGGCTGGGGGGTGCACGAAGGGGTTGGCGGAAGGTTAATTACCTCTTGTGGCATCTCGGACTAAGCTAAGCTTGCGAGCCTGGGTTGATGGGGTAACTGGTCGGGGTGGCTGTTGGCTCACATCAAGGATAGCCATCTCGCCATACTGGGCCGCGTAACCTCGGATCCCCTTCGACTTAACCTTAGCCACGTCTCGTCCTCCAGACTGGGCATGTTAATTTACATTGCGGCACGTGACCTTATCAATCTGAACCAGCGTTCTCGCGTGCGAAGTACCTCGAGTGCTTCTCCTCAAGGAGTTGAGCGAGAAAATCCATGCAAAATTCAAAGCCATACAAACACCTTCGAGGTCATACAATTTCTCTTCAACTATTCCATCTTCAATCAACCACAATTTTTTGAATCCACCACTTACTATTATGATTTGGAATTTTTAATATAATTCAGGATTTTCCAGACCATCATGTTGTAAGACACTTCTTGCAGTTCGATAACTCGAGCTATTAAGAATCATGAATTAAACTTGACTTAAATAAATTTTGCACATCAATATCATGCACTAAATTCCGACAAGAGTGAGAGACAAAAAGTTCCATATGGGAAGTTATATAATAACCGCTGCTCTTCAGAAAGAAGCACTCCTGTGACTGATTTGCAATAATAGGACTAATTAGAGAAATTTAATTTTGATTCGGATTAAGATGTTCGTTCTAGAACTTGTGTGATGTATCAAAACGAGTGTTTCGTAATTCCGCCCAACGTAATTTAGAATTCGAATAGAGTGCCTACCGACGTATTGGTAAATTAGGTAAGAAGTACGGGTTACGTGCAATCTTTAGATAAATTTAATTCGATTAGGCGTACTTCGGGGACTCTATCGATTTCAGCAAGTAATACAAAAGCCTTCTGCGGAATCGAATTAATTAAGAAGCTAAGGTTAGAATAAACTCATCAAGACAAACATTGACTGCGGATTTCGGTTGCAAGCGTTTACATTGCAGTTAGTCGATTTCTGAACTATTCACGTCGGCGTTTGTCTTGGCGTATCATTGTAGTTTCCTAGAGTTTGTTCATGGGAATGCTTAAGTGTGTTTCTTCGTCAGCACAGTTTTAAGTATTACCATGAAGCTAATTTTAATGTCCGGTAAGCATCGTAGTATTTTTCACCATTTTGGTTGCGTGATTGAGAGTTATGAGCTCGGAAAGTCCGCAGGAACGCTGGGGTAGAATGAAACAATTGTTTCCGTCCTCGTAGCTACGTTCCACGTATCAACAAAAGGTGCCTACGTACTACAGTAAGTGACTGCATTGCATATAACTCATAATTAATGGTTGTTATTTACGATAAACTTAATAATTTTGCTAACTAAGCTGACGTAGTGTAACCATCCTGCTTGTGGTGAGAGGGTAGAACCAATTACGCAAGTTTGGTAATTACGTAAAAAACAAAGTAGTATCCTTAAAAGTGCGGCCATAGCCGTATTTTATTTTCGTGCCGTCAAGCTACATAGAAATATTTTCAAGACGCGCACAATAAGAGGTAAGAAAAACTCTAGTCTCACTTTTTCTCGATGGCTCCACCCGTAAGAGAAACGGTACGAGAGGAAAACAGGAGACTCCTCGATTTTCGATACGGTACTACCGTCGCTAATGTCGATTTCACGGGAACGGGTCCAGTGCGATCGATGATTCGACCCGAAGGGATTGTTCGGGATGTAGTCTCCTGATTCCGGAAGATCGCCGCTCAATGCACATCAAATTCTCAAATGACTCAGGGAAAGGAAAAGCGAGTAAAAAAGTGATACTAGGGAGTGAGTTTTTCTTACGTCTAGGAATGTCCTTAGTTGTAATAGCTAACGCACTTTTCATCGAGTTGATCAAATTAAACGAAAATGTGATTCAACTTGATGTAAACTGCAAATATATCAATGTAAGATCAATCAATATAATTATAATATTTCTTACAATTCGTATACGATATATCGAAAAAGAATACTTCTGAACAGAACTAAGCTATGAATTATGTGGCAGAATATTTCGTGGGACGTGTACGAAGCGTAAAAGTGGGCTCGAGGACGATTGCTGGCACTTCCACGTATATTATTATACTATTAGATATTTTTATTCCCATTCTTCATCGTGCGATTCCGCGACGTCTTCATTTTTGCATAGGAGTATACTTGTGTTTCATATTATTCAACGTGCGTTTGTTAATATCCTTACCTTATTCCTTCGTCGAGTGTCTGTGAGTGTAGACGTCGACGCTCGTCCTCGAGCCTCAGGTGCACGTTTGCCTCGTATACAAACTCGAAAATGTAAAAGTTCGCTCTGTGCTCTGACAATCATAAACACCATGAGCTTTATATCCTTGTTTCGTTTTTGAATCGCATGTATTTTTCAGCAAATGATTATATTTGAATAGGAAATGTCTTCTCATACAGGGCTCACTCGACGACTGAGTTTTCGCATCGCCACATCGGTATCGCTTATTTATTTTTACGTCTACATTACTCTTCGCATTCTCCTCATTTCTTCTGCTCATCACTCTTTCTTCATCTTTCACTTTCATCTTACATTGTACGAGCTTAGTTTTACTGCGACCCTCTAAGTAATTTAATGACTATTTTTACAGACGATAAACATAATTTGTTTTATACTATTGAGTTCTGTCCCGCCAAACCATCGTACTCGTCAGTACCGTTACGTTGTACATAGAACATATGGTACAGAGAAATAAACTCATTTTCTAACGAATATCGAATACATTTTTAATATTTCCTTATTTGCAATCCTGTCACTTGTACACAATAAACGGTAAGTATAATATAATAAGTGATTGTGGAATAGTTAAGGGTATATTCCATTCGGAATTCATTAATGATAAATAATAATACTCTACATCAGTCCTCGTTCGCAGAGGATGCAAAGACAGTATTTATGCAAATGTCGACCGTTATTATATGTTGAAGATATTATTTGTATTAACAATAAGTTTACTTTCCAAAACCAAGCATAAATAAGAAGCTTTCCTCATTAGAGATTGAATTTCGAAAGTCTTGACGCAGTAAACCCAGAGAATTTCAATAGTATGGTTATATAGAAGAGAAGGAAGAAACGCATGTGTTTTCGAACTTCATGAACGGTATAATGACAGAAACCATAATAAATAGCCTACGATTACCTTGATCCGAGGTCTAGTTAAGTAAAGAGTTCGAGGGACTGACTAGAGACTGGAGCTACTTTAAGTAGATAAATTTACATTCGATGAAGGCCATTGAAGGACATTGAATCAAAAATGTCTAAATGATTTGAATTGATTTTATTACCATCAAAAAAAATTTACTGCTGCGGCAACATGAAACTTCTTGATCAAAAATAAATAACAAATGCTTTCAGAAGTCTTCGCTTCCCACTTCAAGTTTGAAGGGAACCAAAAGCTGAAAAAGTACTTTCGGTCACGATACGAAAACATGTTTTTTTTTCACGTAAATTATTTTCTCACTTGGAAGTCTCTCAGCACAAATGTCTAAAAAGCAACTGAGAGTTCAACTAATTTTCAGACAATCTAGCATTCTAGCAGCCATTTTCTTACATGACTGGAGTTTCACAGGTTATACTCTATTGAAGGTGTTTGGCAAATAAGACAAGTTAAAAGATGTCAGGATCTCTCAACGAATTATCCATAGTTTTCATTGTTTTCACAAACTGCAATAATATTATATTATAACAACAAATTTTCTATTTTAATTAATTCTAACGGAATTTTCTTCAAAGGAAAAAAGTACTGGTACATTCTTCACACTAAACAGAACAGCGCATTTATGATATAATACTTCATTGATTGAAATAGTTTGAAATTCTGCAAGATTGAGAATGAGTGAAGGAATGATCGCGAAATAACGAAACGATACCTCTTTCACAAGGTACATTTACTTTAGTTCATTTGCGGTATTTATTATTACATTCTTATTAATTAAAAGGTATTTGTTTTATGTGGAAATCGACTTTCACGGATTTGATGAAATCTCCACGTTTTGAGACCCCCTGAATCAGGAAAAACGATTTTTACAAAGGTGTCTTTATGTCTGCCTGTCTGTCTTTAATCTGTAGATTGATAACTTTCGAAAGATTGATCATATTGGATTGGGCTTTGGCACATTTTGTTAAGGGTAATAAATGTGCCCGCTGCGCGAGCGCATTCTCATGGCGCGCGTCATTCGGATCTCGCGCTTCGCGCTCGATGATGTATGTACTTCGCGCTGCGCGCTCAGTCACTTCCAGGCTTGATTCAGTTCACAGTGTAATGCTTAAACAGAGTTGCAAATTTTTCAAAACTGCTAAAAACCTCTACTTCTATTAAGATTATTGATTTTTTTTATTTTTGTTGAACATTATTAAAAAATTGATTTTACTTAAGGCTCTACTTCCCTTAAAATACTCGCCACCGATAATCACATCTTGCATAGTCTAACAAAGTTTTGCAAAGTCTTGCAAATGGTCTGGCAAAGTCTAACAAATTAAATTTATCATTGTTTAAACAATGTTGTCACGATTAAAACAAAAAAATACGACTTATCGAAAAATAGTTCATATAAAACTTGAAGAATTTTTTAAGATGAACAACTTTACAATTCAATATTTCTTCTTGTCTCTTATTGTTTAACTGGAAAATGAAATTTTTAATTTTTGGAAGTGCCTTATCGCGTTTAAAACAAAAAGATTCGTCTTATCGAAAAATAGTTAACAGTAAATTTGTAGATTTTTTTTGTTCAACAATTTTGGTACTCTTCATTTTTTTCGTATCTCGCATAGTTTGGCTGAAAAATGAAATTTTTTCATTTTTGGTAACATTTTTCACGATTTGAACAAAAACTATGCAACTTATGGAAAAAGTGGTATCAATAAAATTTGTAGATCTTTTTAAAATGAATAATTCTGGTCCTTAAGATTTGTTTGCACCTTGCATAGTTCGAGCGGAAGTGCATTTTTGATTCATCAAAAAGCTATTTTAATAATGAAACTAGAACCATTGGTCAAAAATGGCTGGTTAACGAACTCGTCCTTTCTTTTGCGGTCTCGAAAAATTTTGCTAAATCAAAATCCGATATGATTATTGTTTCGAAAGTTATCAAGTATACCAACTACAGACTACAGACTACAGACGGACAGACACCTTCGTAAAAATATTTTTTTCTGGCTCAGGGGTTCTCAAAACGTGGAGGTTTCATTAAATCCGCGAAAGTCAAATTTTACATAAAACCAATACCTTCTCAGTCAGTATGAGAATGTAAATAGAGAGAAAGAGTTCGTTGCCCAGCTATTCTTGACCAACGGTTCTGGTTTTATCCATCGAAAAAGCTTTTTGAAAAATTAAAAATGCACATTTCTGCTCAAACTATGCAAGGTGCAGAGAAAAGTCGAGGAGTAAAAATATTAATTTTAAAAAGATCTTCAAATTTTGTTCAGACTATTTTTATTATTACATGCATAGTTTCTGTTTAAATCGTGGAAAATTCTGTTAAAAATCGAAAATCGCATTTTTAAGAAAAACTATGCGAGATAGAAAAAACTTGCTGAAGAAGAAAATGGTTCATTTCGAAAATATATACGAATTAACTGTAGAGTTCTTGTTTTAATCATGATAACGCATTTGACAGAATGAAAAATTACCAATTTCCAGCCTAACTGTAGGAGACAAGGAGAGATAATAATGAGCAAAATTATCTACCACAAAAAGGTCAATAAATTTTGTTTGAATTATTTTCCAAAAAGACGTACACTCACCGCCTAGACGGGGGCCAGTATCTGAGGTTGTGGTCCTAACGCGATAGAAATTAGAAATCCAGTTCGAAGCGACGACTGACTAAGCGAAGGTAAACACTCAGGACCGTATGTATAGTCTCGTGAATACGTGCGTCGCAAGTCT
>WSXT02073677.1:0-12214 GCA_011762715.2 Neuroterus valhalla
CCCAAAATACCTTCCGCGGCCCCTGCCCTTATGGTACGGAACGTTCTAGGAACCTTTCTGGAACGTTCCACGTGCACCTTCGGAACATTTCAGAGAAACATTCTTGAAACGTTGTTGATGTCCGTCCTTTATTGTTATTTTCAACAACAAATATATACCTCGTAAACTGTGTGAGATAATATAGGTAAAAAGTGGAGTTATTTTTCAGTTTCGAGGACCATCAGGTATATATAATACGACACTATATAATACGACATCCATATTATGAAATGACATCCATTTTTAATCTTTTTTTTGGGTCAAACATAGGAATTTCTTTTCAATTAAAACAGTAAGAATCCATCAAGTAGAACGTTTCTGGAACCTTTTAGCGAGACGTTTCTGCAACATTCCAGTGGTGCGTTCCCAAGGGCGGAAATTAACCCTTCCGTGCTTTTAAGGCAGTTTTTCACAAATTTTCACGTTGGCCTCATCTTCACTGGGAAAACAATTTTAGACGGTTCGTATCTAACCAACTTTAAGGGAAATTTAAAATACGTTCTATGGAAAGTATAATGAACGTTATTGTATATTAAGTATAATTATAATTACGTTTATATTTTCATGTTCTATAATTTGAATTCTCGATTATTCGAAGTTTTTTGTGTTTCCAAAGCGCTTCGTATTATCGATGTAAGTATTGAAAATGCATCCTTCTTGGTTGAAGCAAAGATATTTTGGTTAAAGATGAACTTAAATTTGCCCGATTTACCCGATTTGACCATTTCCTGCCGGACAGGAATTGCCGCCCTCTTGCGATAAGAAATGCAGTCAAATTCTAATTCAGTGACTTCAGTTTCAGTTTCAGTCGACGCCAAGCCGCCACGCGCGCTGCTATGCGCTGGTAGTTGGTCCGCCCTAAGTATTTCCTGACATTTTTTTTTCTCATTTCAATCATTCTTCTCATGTTCCAAACTTGTTGGACGTTTAACAAAAAAAAATGATCTTTCAAGCCTAACGTTGTTCAACAGGAAACAGAAGAAAAAACAATAAAAATTGAAAACTGCAGAAAAAATAATTTTGGTATCCAAGTGAGTGATCGCTAATTGTTGCCGGTTTTATTGAACAATGAACATGATTTGTTTTACATTGTTTTATTTTTGATGATATACCCTTATATGTGTGTTGTTGAAACGTCAATATCGTGATTTTGGATTGAATATCTCTAGAGTGTCTTAAAGGGCCTCGGATCGTCATCGACGTCGTACATCGTACAGGAATTAGACGCGACATGGACTTCATCATATTAAAGGTAAGTTGGAGGAAGGAAATGAGATGAGTCAGTCGGAGTCCCTTTTTTTTACTTTTTAACATTTATTTTTATTTCTACTTTGCCCTTTCTACCTATTTTTTGATAAAGGTAAAAACAAAGAAAATATTGCATGTTTATCATTTCTCGTATCGAGTATACTTAATTTTGATATAGTATGTTTGTTCTTTTCCCATTATGTATATAATTATTTTCATATTCATCAATCTGTTATTCATAATAATATGAATAATTTGAATGTGCTGTTTCACAGGAACGTCATTAATTTCAATCTATCAAGTAGGTATAATTTTTCCATCTACTGAATTTGTCTTCGAAAACCCAACTATAACCTACAAATTGAATTACATATATATGTATGTCGCAGGGTTTCTTTCTTTAGCCATATTTGAGAAGAAAAATAGGAGGAAATTTTTTCACTACTTTTAAGTAATGCTTCATGACAGAACACTTATCTTATTGGTAAAAAATTTATTTCTTTGGTCGAAAATTTTATTATTTGGTTAAAAATTGCTTTTTCTCAGTTGAAAACTCAAATATTTGGTTAAAAATTGCCTTTTCTCAGTTGAAAACTCAAATACTTGGTTAAAAGTTAAACAGACTCTTGAAAATTAATCTTCTGAGGTTTGTAATTTTGTTAGAAAATTCATTGTTATGGTTAAAAATTTAGCAATTTTCTTAGAAGGCATAATTTTTTGTTGAAAATCCAACGATTTTTATTGGAATATTATGTGTTTTGTTGCAAATTATTCCTTTTCGTCAGAACACTAATTTTTTCGAAAATTCGATTGAATTATAGATTAGCTGGTACCGCCTTTATTTCCTGGATTTTTTTTCCAAAATCAAACTATTGGAACATGAAATTAAAGTAAATGCTAACCGATCCAACCGGAAAATCTAACCAAAACTTGATTCACAAAAGTCACAAAACAGTGATTAGTCATATCTCGAACCTCTTTTCACATTCTCTTTTCCTCAGTCAAGAAACGTGTTTTCTTAGAGAGAACCTGGGAAAAAGGGTTTGAGATGTGACCAGTCACTCTATTGTGACTCTTGTGAATTTAGTTTTGTTTAAATCGGTTAGAATTTACTTCAATTTCATTTCCAGGATATAAAGGGGAGTACCAGTTATTCTATAATTTAACCGACCTTTCAAAGATTTGGTTAAAAACAGATTCTTTATTCAAACCAACTACTTGGTTAAAAGTTGAAATTTTGTAAAAAATACTATTTTTGAAATTCATCTTTCTGGTTGAAAATTTAACAATTTTGTTAAGAGGATTGAACTGTTTTCACAATTTACCTTTTTCCCCTGAAACTTCAACAATCTGGTTGATATTTGTCTCTTTCTGAGCTGGATCTTAAAGTCTTTTGTTGAAAAGTCATTTTTTGGTTCAATTCAAAATCTTTTTATCTGAAGCTAGACATTCTCTTGCCTGAAATATCAATTGTTACGTTTTTCTTGAAAATTCATATTGCTGCGTTAAAATTATTATTTAAATTAAAAATTCAACCATTCTATTTTTGTCAACAAAGTGTCTCGTCGTCCCCAATTTTGGGACGACTAGCAATTTTGCACGTTTGGCAAGTCGGCTAGTCGTTCTACGATCAAAACATTTTCTTTCCTAGCCAATCAGTGTATTCCACCTTCAGGGTGGCGGGGCAATACAAGAAGTATTGTAACCATTCAACATTTATTAATTTTTATGAACACATTAGATTTACCATAAGGAACTAATTTTCAACAAAGAACCTAATTTTCATCCAAATAGACGAATTCTCTACCAAAATAGTTTAATTTAATACTTAAAAAGATGCATTTTAAAGAACTGAGATAAATTTCAACCATGTTTAATTTTCATTCGAAAAAGGGGGAGCGGGAAGGAACCCCTATGACTGGTCATGGAAATAATGAAGGTCACACGCCTTCCTCTTTTCCCAAGTTTCGTGAGGTCGGGATGTCACCCCTTTGACTGGTCATTGAAATATTGTAGGTTACTTACCTTCCCCTTTTCCCAAGTCTCGTGGGAGGCGAAAAGTCACTCCTGTGACCAGTCATGGGAATAATGCAGGTCACCCGCCTCTCCCTCTTCCCAAGTCTCGTGGACGGGGGAGTCACGCCTGTGACTGGTCATGGAAATGATGTGGGTCACACACGTTTCCCTTCTCCCGATTCTCGTGGAGGGCGGGAAGTCGACTCCTGTGACTGGTCATTTAAATAATATGGTTAACGTACTTTCCCCCTTTTCTCAGGTATTGCAGGGGACAACAAAGCACCTCTGTTATGGGTCACAGAAATAACGTAGGACATGCCATCCAATTTCGGGACGACTAGCATTTTTGCTTATTTTTGGCATGTGATCTCGAAATTCGGTACGATTGGCGAAAAGTGAAAAAATGGCTAGTCCCGAAATTCGGGACGAGTAGACGCAGCCCTTTCTAAAATGCGATATTTTTAGTTGACATCTTTAATAATCTAGAATTCAATTTCTTTTTAATTTTGCTTTTCCCGTCCCTCTCAATTTTTTCAATTAACAATCTCATTATTTTGTCCAGAATTCAATTGTTCGATTGAGAAATTAACTATTTGGTTGAAAATGTACTTTTAAAATTTATGTCTCCAGGTTTAAGGAATCAACTGTTTAGTTGAGAATTCGTCATTTTTGAAACTCTAAAGATTTGGCTGAAATTGTTTTCATTTCTTAACTGAGATATCTTAAATGATTAAAAATTCAACTCTTTGGTTAAATTTCGCCCTTCTTCTGTTTTTTTCTTCCAGTTTTTGGTTAGAAATTTGATTGCTTGGTTGAGCATTTATTTGCTGTATTGAAAAAGGAACTTTTTGGTTGAAAAAGAACTCTTTCGTTTAAAGTTCATATTTTCAGATTAAAAATTCAATTACATATTTGGTTGACAATGCATGTATTTGGTCACAAACCAACCTTTCTTGTTTGAAAACTGACTTTTTTTGTTTGAAATTCAACTGTTTCGTTGATAACTTGTGTTTCAGGATTCAAATTCAAGAATTTTGTTGGAAGGTCATGTTTTCCGTTGAAAATTGATCCCTTTTGGAGGAACACTAATATTATTGGCAGGAAATTAATTTCTCTGGTTGAAAATAAATGAGTTGGTTAAAAACTCAACTACTTGATTGCGAGTTGGAAGTACTGTGTGAAAATTTTTCCCCACAAAACCACAACAACGACAGACACCAACGTTAAACCTGTTTTTTTTTGTTTTTTTTTATTCAGGGGGTCTTGAAACGTAGAGATTTCATTCCATTCCAAAGAAAGTCGATACCTTATCATTATAATGAGAGTGTAATAATTCTGAAAAAATAGTGAAATTTTCAACCTAAGAGGGAAATCAACTTCCAACAAAGTAGTTGAACTTTCAACCAAACAGTCACCTCTTTTTTCCAATAATTCTTTTGGAATTGTTTTTCTTCCTTGAAAAAAAATTCTTCCAGAATTGAGAATTTAAATTCAGAAATTAAATTTTATTTCAACCAGGGACAAATGAAAAAAAAAATTAAATTGTGAACCAATAAAGAATGATTTTCGGGGACAATGAAATTTCCATAAAAATTATAAAATTTTGGAGTCAAGAAGATTAATCATTTACAAAACATCGGAGTTTTCGTCCTTGAAATAATATTTTTCATCAAGATGTGTGATTTTCTACCAAACAGTTAGATTCTTATTTGATTTGGTAAATTATCAACTGAATAGTTGAATTTCCTACCGAATTAGTTCCGGTTCAAACCATAAATACAAATTTCCTTCCATAAAGGATAACTTTCTACCAAATGGTTGAATTTTCCACCGAAAAAAATCAATTCAGGCCAAATATGGAATACGTAATTTTTTTATTAGCTGACAATTGAATTATCTTGGTTGAAAATACATATTAGTTCGTTGGAAATTTAATCATTTCGTGAAAATTCATCTATCTTTCAAAAAGTTCTCCTTTTTACATTCTCATTATAAGAAGAAGGTACTAGTTTTATGTGAAAATCGACTTTCATGGATTTAATGAAATCTTGAAGAGCGAAATTCGATAGTCGTACGTTCTGGGCGCGCCGAAATTTGCGAGTGTAGCGAGCCGGGCTGCTCTATTCATAATTCGTTTTGTTCGTAGGAAATTAATCTTTTTGGTTCAGAATTAATCTTCTCAGTTTAGAATTTGTGTTTTTGGGTTAAACATTAATTTATTGTGTAATATAATATTTTTTAAATCTCACAATAATAAAAATAAGGCGTAATTGATGTTTTATAAGGACGTATATAATTTGTTTCATTCCACCAAGCATAATTCTTCATTGTCTTGAATTTATGTTCGAAAATGTGGTTAGTCGTGACTTGTAGGTAATTATCGGACACAAAAGTATTTTGATAAAATATAAAGTGTTGTTGAATCCTCTATCAAAAAATGATTGTTTAACCAGAAAATATGAGTTTTCAACAAAAAAGTTAATTTTGAACAAAAGAGATCAATTCTCGAAAAGAGATTTTCGTTGTAAAAAAAAAATCTGTTCTGGTTAAAAATTCAACTCTCCTGTCGAATTTCGTCTTTTTGGTTGAAAACTGCATCTATATTTGTAGTTTCTCTTAATCTTTTTCTGTTAAAAATTCGTCTTTTTTGGTTGAATTTGACTAGTTCGATTGGAGATTCATCGTTATAGTTGAAGATTCAATCCTTTGACTAAAAATGTAATATTTTGTTAATAATTAGCCTATTTTTTGCTGAAATTAATTCTCATGTGTGCAGATTCATGGTTTTATGTGGAAATTTCATTCTTTTGTTTGAAATGTATATTATTAAAACTAAAATTTGACTATTTGGTTATAAATTCATGTATTCTGTTGGAAATTCGTTCGTTTCATAATAATAACCAGAAGAGTTAGGTAGTATTTTGACAGGAGCATTTTTTTTTATCATTAAACCTATCGCACTGGAGAACAATTGAATGCTCAATCCGGTTGTTATGTTGCGGTATTACCTAATAGGAGTCCTAATAAATTGTCAGCAGCTCCAGACCCAATAAGTTTTCGGCAGTTGAAGTCCGATGGCCAAGTTAATTGTAAATATATGGTTGTCTGTGAGAACTTCAATAATTATGACTCGGCTTATCCCCATAAAAATTCAGTAAAATGAATAATTCAACTGATAAACTGAAATTAGAATTAGTGTCATTCGAAGCGACAAACAAGATAAGCATTATACACGCCACATTCAATTAATTGAATAGCATGAATTATCACTATATTATAGGATCAAACATTATTTTAAAGTGGGCGAAAATTGACAACCCAAAGAATACATGGGATAGAATTAAGAAAATATATAATGTCTGCCGTATTTAATACTACCAATGTATATAGTTATTACTTAATTATCGAAATGATAAAAAAGGCTAGCTATTTTTTTTTTTTTGTTTTGTAAGCCTTAATTTTTATGAAAGGTTTTCTTATCAACTTTTCAACCACTTTTCGATAAAAATATAATTTTTCATGTAAAACTAGGACAGGATGAATATATTTGTCTAATAGCTATGACGATGTTCAGATCTTAATAATTTTTATATACCCTGATAAAGGCTGAAAGGAGGTGTCGAAACGTCGGCTATTCATTATGACAACATCATAATCAACTAATACGAAAGAACTATAGAATTAAATCTCTCTTTCACAATGGAGAAAATTTTCCAAATAACTACAACAAGGAAATCTACTGAAATACTTACGATATTAGCAATTTAGTTTCCACATGTGTCTGCGTAGTAATGAATATATTTTTCCACTGCAACATCAAGAAATGATGAAAGAACATAAAACGGGAGGTAAATAGCCCAATTTTGTCTTTTATATATAAACAATTATGAGGTGGGTAAAACAGAGAATAAAGTCCTATTAAATTATTCAAAACGAAAATAGGCTGTTTACTTACATTTCCATGTTTCTCAATATTTATCGAAATTCTATCGATAAATATCTTTTATTTTTAACGCAAATATGCAAGAATTGAATGGCTAATGTGGTAAGTATCACATGCCCTTAAGATTGAATATAATATTTGTTGATTCAATACTTACATGTTAAATAATTAATTCTCGAAGCTTTGTAGTTTTGGAAGAAAAAATTTATAAGATTTCCCAGCTTTGGATGCGCCTCAGGGTCCTCAGGGATGAAGGATAAGGGATCAGCTTCGTTTATATGCTTCGCAGCATATGTAATTGTGTATCATGTATACCTACATGCATATATCGATACGAATACATTGGTGAGCGCAAAACGGGGTTCTATACATGCGCTACAACTCAATAAATGTATAACACAAAGTGCGCCAGAGTTTCCAATTGTTTTTATAAGTCACTCAAACGAGTAGTAGCAGTACATTCATTAACATCATGTGGTGTGGCTTCGTTTTGACCTTGACGCACCGGCTGCAATGCTGCATGAAGACACACATGGAGAACACCGTTTTACGTTTTTCTGAGAGCTGTCGCTGACTCTGACTGTCACTGTGATTGTACGAACTCATTACATATTCCAGCAATATCGTTTCAGAGATATTTTCAGAAAACATAATAATTTATTCATTCGCAAATTGCAACTGAATTAATTGAATAGTGGGAAATAATGGCGGATCATAATTTCAAGCGCTCTTACTTTATAAATACAATAGGTACAATGCGCCTGAATAATACTAAAAAGCAGCGTCACCATCGATCACACAAGAAAGATGAAAAGTAGATGTTTAAGTTTGTTGCCTTGAAAAAAATCCATCAGCCGAAAATAAGGATTGAGCGCAGGAAACATGAAGCGCGCTCTAATATACAACAATGCTCCATGCGCCAATTATTGTCATAAGGGTCATCGAATCTGTATTGGAAATAGATTAAAATTTACTGTTGTAGAGCTCCATATGACCACATGATGAATCGATTTTCGGAAGGAAAAAAATTGTCTTGACGAGAGTTGTCACTCACAGTCCCTCTCACATCACGACTGTAGGACTTATTTCAGCGATACCGTTTTCGAGATATTTGCAGAAAATATAACGATGTACTCGCAACTGAATTGGTGTAGCAGGAAATAATACATTAAACTTTCAAACTATGTTACTTTATAAATTTATTACAATGCGTCTTAATTATACTCGAAAACAGCGCCACCATCGATCGCTTACATCTATATAAGTACATTTTTAATCTTGGAAAAAGAAAATATTTCTCCAACCACAAATTGCACAACCACACAAAAAAAATCCCTTTTAGCGCTTGGAAGTCAGACCATGTTCACTATATGTTTTTGGGACCACTGAATTTGAATCCGAGGTCTAAAATACCCCAGGAGGTCAGGGTTCCGAGACAACCTTGAAAATACCCGCTAATCTGAGCTACTCAAAGCTGAAACGTTTTGAATTTAGCCTTATATGGAACAAAAAAGATTTCAACCCATGAACACCATTTACTTCACAAAACGAAGTTATTATATAGGACCGTCGGCATTAGCACTACCCGATGCTCACCACGGGAAGGTTGCCTGATGTGCTGGAATGTTTGAGACTACAAATCCGGATTTAGCGACCCTAAAAATATATAGTAAACATGATCTGACCCCCAGACTCGAAAAACTTTTTTCTTTCACACCCACCCGAAAAACACGATTTTGGAGGCTTGGTGGGAAACACCGAAAATGATCGATTCCACGATCGTTGATGAGTCCGTGTGGAAAAATGTACTTTCCACACTAGTGACCATAAAGTTCGGTAATAGTATCATTTACATGTCAGTTCGAGGTTAAAATCGATTTGAATGTCAAAGAAAATGTTGATTCTGTACTCTCATCTGTTTCACTGGATTCATTACTACCAAGTCAGAGCGCAGAAATGTCGATCTGCTGCAGATATATTCACACTTGTTTACATAACCACATCAATAACGACATAGTGTCATTCATCCGGAGTATGTGACAACATGACAATAAATCTGGGGGTCGGACGGGAGTGAAAGAAAATAGTATGTAAACCTGTGGGGGACAAGTCGATTCCCAACTCGATACAATATACTATTTCTGAGGTTTTTTGACGTTGTGCCAGAACCCTGACATGTTGGGGTTTCTTAAACTTCAGATTCGGATTCAGCGACTCCAAAAACCTATATGGTAAACATGATCCGACCCCCAGACTCAGAAAAAGAGTTTTTTTTTTATTCTGATTCAGCGACCCCAAAAACATATTATAATCATGGTCAGACACCCAGACTTGAAAAACATTTTTTCTGAGTTTTTCTGGTTATGCCGGAACCCTGACGTGCTGGGGGTTTTCGATCTTCGGATTCAGATTCAGCAACCCCGAAAACATAATAAACATGATCTGACACCCAGACTCGAAAAACCTTTTTTCTGAGGTTTTTGGGAGTATGTCAGAACCCTGTCGTACTGGGGTATTTAAGACCCCAGATTCGGATTCAGCGACCCAACAAAATATAGCAAACATGATCTGACCCCCAGACTCGGAAAAAAGAAAGGGTTTTTTTGGACTTTGGATTCAGATTCAGCGACCCCAAAAACTTATAGTAAAAATGATCTGACCCCCAGACTCGGAAAAAAGAAAGGGTTTTTTTGGGACTTAGGATTCAGATTCCGCGACCTCAAAAACTTATAGTACACATGGTCTGACACCCAGACTCGAAAAACAAATTTTCTGAATTTTTTGGAGGTTATGTCGGAAAACTGTCGTGCTGGAGTATTTAAGACCCCAGATCTGGATTCAGCGACCCAACAAAATATAGCAAACATTATCTGACCCCCAGACTCGGAAAAAAGAAAGGGTTTTTTCGGACTTTGGATTCAGATTCAGCCACCCCAAAAATTTATAGTTAAAAGAATCTGACCGCCAGACTCGGAAAATAAAGGGTTTTTTTTTGGAATCCAATATGATTTTTCTTTGAAAGTTATCGAGTGTACAGATTGCAGACTACGGACAGACAAGCACCTTCGTAAAAATCGTTTTTTCTTACTTAGGGGGTCTCGAAACGTGGAGATTTCATCAAAGCCGCGAAAGTCAGTTTTTGTATAAAAACAATACCTTCTCATTCAGAATGAGAATGTAATAAAATTATAAACAAAATGCATTTTTGTGAAGTTATAGTCATTTGCTTTCTATTTTTTTGTGCCTAATTATGAATTTTGTATAAATATCTCAGCATTTTTAGCGACATAGACCCACTAACAGAAAAATAGGAAAATATTAAGTAAACAATATTATCTTTGTCTATCATATTTATCAGCGGATTTGATGGTTGATAATCAAAATTCATCATTAATGTATAATTTTTTTTTTTTAATTATTATTTATTTAATTCTCAAGCATTTTCCTTCTTCAATATTTTCATGCAATTATAAAGTATATAGCGTAAGGGACTTCATTCCAATCGGGTGCCCCAAAGACACCTCCCCCTTTTTTGTAGTTTTCTACTCCCCTGACCAAATGTTGAGGCGAATGCTACTGTTTTTAATAGAATTACAGCTGCAGACTGTAGGGATTTAGGAGATTAAAAATATCACAGAATTGAGTACGTCAGGCATTGCTTGGAGGCTTATTATGAGAGTTGGGGTGATTGGGGATTTCGGGAAGGGGTTTGAGTTGAAGGGTTTAATGTCTCACGATCTCCTGTGGGAGGGAAAAATATTGTGAAAAAAGTGATTTTTACATCCAGAGAGAGGTACATCTAAGGTAAAAGTCCATATTATGGAACATTGCCCTGGTTTATGAAACACATGATAATATTCTAAATTACAAATAATCTTTTACTTATTCAGTATCCATAATATTCTATTCATTCAACCTCAAAAATTGGTAAGCTGCAAGATAAATATTGTGTTTAATGAATTAAATCAATAATCTAAAAATGTTACCCGAGTCAAAAAAGAAGATTTTCCACTAGTTTTACAGTTTGCTTTGGATGATATGAAAGAAGAAAAAAATTCTGTTATCAGTGGATGCAAAGCTGTAGGCTTATATCCTTTTGAACCTTCTGTCGATGACTATGATATATTTATTAAAAGAAAAAAATTTTAAACAACAGTTATTGGAGGAAAAACGCAAGAGAAATTAAGTGAAGATAAACAAAAATATTTATCAACCTTCGAAAAAAATTTATCAAGGGATATTTTGGAGGAATTTTAGAGAGCTTGGTTCAATCAGACATGGCCTGAAGATTCACAAATGAAAGTATTGTACCGATACTGGCTTGATATCAGTGGAAAACCTAGTAAAAAAATTAGTAACACTTTATTATAGGCAAAATTTTTAGGATATAAATTTAACATTTTTATAGATAATTATTTTGTTGAATCAATTAATTTTTAGGGTCAACCGTTTTCCAAATTTTTTTCCTGGTTTTTTTTGTTAGTAGATGTTCATATCGATATCTTTATTTTTATGATTTTTTTGTATAATTTTTATAATTTGGTATACATAGGTTTACATGAAGAAAATAAACCAACTATCAAAGAAGTGACGTTGGTGAATTTAAATACTAATAGAAAAAGACAAGAACAGTCCAAAAATGATTTGATTAATAATGAGGCCTCTTCTTCAAATGATAAAATTAACGATCAAATAAATCTTAACAATAATAGTTCAAATAATATATAATATAAAATAAATATAAATAAATCAAAGAGCTATTAAATTTAGCTGATGTTTCAAAACATAAAGTTGGTGATGAATAATTTAAAAATTTGTAAACAAATTAGAAAACAATATTTCATACTTAATTGATATTTGAGAAAACAAAAAAAAAAAGAAAACAATTATGTACTAGAAGAGAAAAAACTGTTAGTTGATGAACGGAAAAAACTCCAAGATAAAATGAAAGCAATACAACAAAGGATC
>WSXT02073688.1:0-12214 GCA_011762715.2 Neuroterus valhalla
CGACATACGCGTCTCTGATCTTGCGTATCAGAAATATGACACTCTGTTTTTAACGCGCCAACGTACGTGACTGTGAAAGTAGCGTTAGAAGATACGTGCGTCTTCCTAAAAAACACCATTATTTGGTTGGAAATTCAAGTATTGTGCTGGAACCTCAATTATTTTGTTGATAACGCAACTATTTTGTTGAAGACATCTGTTTCGGTCAAAAATTCAACTGTTTTGTTGAAGATTCGTTATTCAGGTTGAAAACTCATTTTTTCTAAATTGAAAATTCAACTATTTGGTTATTAATTCGAATTTTTTGTAAGAAACTTTAGTTTTAGAAATTGTATATATATATATACCTATATATATAACAGATTCCTGCAGGAGACTGGTGACTTCCTCAGTGTGCGATTCAACCGATAATAATTCGTTTACAATGATAAAACGTAAACGAGATACGCTTACCCCGAAAGGGATTTGGCCTAATGGTATAATAATAATAATAATAATAATAATAATAATTGAATAAATAAATTTATTTTTAATTTCACATTCAAATTCTGCGAATAGCAGAGTTATAAGAAATAATGAACTTTGGGCGAAAATACAAATTTGTGAATGACCATATTGTCATTGAATTCTTCTAAAATTGATGGAAACCCTATGTTTTTAAGGAAATAATTCATATAAAAGTGTTATTGAAGATGTCTCAAAAGTCTTTTCAGGGTATCTATATAAAGTGCCACTTTGCGGAACGTTAAGGCGATAAAAAGCGCCTCTTTCACGCGCATGCCGGAAAAAGTTACATTATCGGTGAAGATTCTATGTATGATATTTATTTATACCGCAGTTTTAATGATTATCTCAACACAATATGAAGTTGTATGTTTCAATTAATAACTGATAAATCACTGAACAGTTCTGTAAATTGTTGAAAGGAAATTTATAAAATTACTTAAAATTTATGGAAATTTTTATTTATTCGTGAAATAGCCATAAATTAACGGAAAGTTCTAAATATCTTGAATTTGCATTAATATTCGGTAATTTATCAAATACCAGAAACTTTGGAATTTCTATAATTCCGAAAAATTAACCAATTTTCCTTTATATCAATGCTGGCAAAAATTATGTATGAGACAGGGGCATCAACTGTCTTCGGCTGAGTTGATGTTTTCAAAACGATCAATCAGCTCGACTTTTGCTCGCCTATGCTTGCAGGTTTGATTCACCTGCGGCTTACCAAATGCTCCTTCTACTATTATCCTCCTCAGCTAAAATGCCAATTTTCGCGTGCTTGGCACATTTAATTCTACTTAAACTTTTCATCTAATGAGATTCTGATTTTATTTACAGAGAGCAAAGAAGACAACTCGGAATGGCCCCAAGAGCCAATTGCAGGGTTTTAAAACTCAATCAATTATTGTAAAAAGCCTTAAGAGATATGTAAAAAATTATTTATTTCTAGCTATTTGAATTTAAGTTATTCAAAATTATTTTTAAAATTAATTGTAATACAGATTACTGTCGCCATACTGAGCCAAAGATCGTAGTCAAACTCTGTCCTCCAAAGAAAAGTAGCTGTATCTGCAGTCTAAATGAGTCACCTCCCAATTTTCTGAATTTAAAATAAAATTGATAAGCACTACCAGGACGCAAGACAAGTATCATTATATGCATTCAGGAAAGTGAGAGGTGAGACATCTGTAGTAGGAGAATAAGTATTGTTAATTTTGAAATCAGCTTGCAAGATATTTATTTTTGTAATGATTTTCGTGGCATGTGCAAAAAAATAGGGAAGAATAACAAATTTTATTGAGAATTACATTCTATTTGTATATAGCATATTAGGTGTCTATGTATTGTTTAAATGGTCTTTAGATGCGTTTACAATCTTTATATGATATTTTGCAATAAATTGTACATACCTGATTTCTAACTTTGTGTTTCTGAAGTTCTCTATGACCTAGATCCCATTTATTTGATTATTTGAATATCGCAAGCAATGGTTACATGGATGTACCATGGAGAAGTCGTTTTGACACTTATATGACAATCTCTTAGAGGAATAGCAAAATGCTCTTTCTAAAATCTCCAAAACTTGTTTTTGTCTATTTGATACTCATACCATGAAGTGAAAGTGAAAATAATAGCTTTAACTTTATGCTCAACACATTAGATTTCAATAAACATACATTAAATTAAGCATTTGGTATTCACTATGGCTGGGTTGAGAAAACCTTAAATCAGTCAATGTTTGACCCTTGCAAATATTATGAAATTAAAAATGGATCGAAAAATTGGTGTGAGAATTAATCGCAAATGCGTAGCAAGATCCGAATCCGGGATGGCAACATTGCGTATTTCTTCGATTCAAAATGAAGGAATTGTGAGATAAAAAATGTCCATATTTCTGGAAAAAATGTTTGAATAGCCGAAAAAAACGTGCTTTTTGCATTTTCCAATCATTCCAGTGTTCATTTTTTCTATATCAATATTTTTAATTATTCTAGACTAACAAAAACTGCACTTCAGAAAAAAATTGCAAAAACTTGGTGTCCTATAGAAAATTGGTTAAAGTTTAACCTTTGACCTCGATGCGCACAGGTCAAATATTGCCGGATCACAATTTGTTCAGGCTCTCTATTTACATATTCAAAAGGCAACTTGTGACCATTTGCAGAAATTTAATTAATGTAATTTATTAAAACGATTGAAAATATAAGGAGCGAGGGCTTAACAATAGTTTTGGTGTAGAACCGATTCCAATTTCAAAATCAATTCCAAAAAATTCCGGAATATTTTTCATGAATTTCAATAATTCCATAGGTTTGCCGATAATTCCACAAAAATTAAAAGTTTTTTTTTGTTATTCAAATGTTCATAATTTATGTAGTTCCGCTAAATTCTAAGAAAATTCGCCAGTTACCTCGAAAAATGTATGCATGGTAGCAATCAAGATGTGGTGCATGGCCTGAGAAATCGATTAATATCATGCAACGAACAATCAAATTATGCGTTATAAATAGAAAAAAAAATCAAAGCATAAAACTACACTTTTCAACCCTAGAAAAAATTTATATTATAAACAATATGCATAAGTACACCTTAGTTAAGGAAATGCAGAAATTAATCGAATCATTTAAACTAAGCAAAAAAAGTTGTGGTCTATGGTACCCGTAAGAAGGAACAAAAATAATGAATGATCATGCCTTCTGCTTGGTTTTCACACTTGCAAATTCATAAAATTTGACCTGTGAGCAACGGAATTACAACGAGTATTTTCAGGGTAGATATATCGTATTGGGTAACAATAAAAAAAATTTTCAAGTTAGTTTTTTGCACGACTCAGTTGTGGAAACTCCAGAATACAAATATTTGAAATAGAGATATTATCATGGCAACTAAAAAGTTGGAGAGATGGAAAATCGAAAAGTCTTTTAATTTCTATGGTTTTCTCGGATTCAATTCCAACGAGATGACCCTCGATAAGTAAGGTGTACAAAAGACGTTCAAAATAAAGTTAAGGGAAGAAAATGTTGAACAGAATTTCCATTCAATACAGCAGAAGTGACAGTGGTAAAATAATGTAAAATAAATGTTTCATGACGATAAGATGCTCGTATACGGTGAAGTAAATCTGGTATTCCCCGGAATTATGGGAACCACCATCGCTTCGAATAATCCCGCTGAAGCTTTCGTCGATTGTATCGACATCAGGGATGGATAGGGGAAATCAGTAGAAGGTGGATGGAAAGACTTTTGAAGTCGTAATATTATCAAATAACAATGGAGTAGGGAAAAATTACATACAAAATTGAAGCAAGAACATTAATTTCTAAGATTTATTGTATTGTTTATTGTTTATTTATTATTTTTTTCAACACGCTGCAATTTTATCCAGATGGTATTCTTCTGGTACAGAGTGAATATGAATATTTGAAACATTCACAATTGAACACTTATAAACCTCATTTGAAACTCAACACATTTACAATATCTGCTGCAAATCAGGAAATCTACGGAACGAACAATTGGAATCATAACGTTCAAAAATGAAAAGTTGAACGATTCATTCTTGACTTTGAAATTGATCGTTGTACAGTAAATCTAAATTTTACAAATTGAAGTTTACATACTCGGGAGAATTTCAAGTGGAACTCGAAAAAAGTCCCATGATTTTATGGACTACTTGTGATATCATGTCAGTGACATTTGACGAAATTCGAAAAGGTTTTCTTAATATGCTTGATTTAAATACGTTTAAAAAATTACGCTATTTCACAATTATTATCTACGCAAAACAAAATTTAAAAATATAATCATTGCAATCCATACTAGTTAAAATATTATGTTGAAAATATTCCATTTTTATCAAAGATTCTCATTCTAGTCACGCTAATCAGTTCTAACATAAGATTCCGTTTTACCATCTTCAAATCAGTAATCTATTGTATCAACCCAATTGACTAATCAAACCTCGGAAATATTTTTACATCACAAAAACAGAATTTCTCGATAAGTATAATAAATTAAAAAAAAAAAAAATTCTATGAACAAAGTGACTCCTTCCAACTTCACAGGGATTTGAGCCCCTAAGGCCATTTGTTTACCGGGCGGCTACTCGAATAGAACCAGAATGCAAGAAAACTTCCATTTTTCCTGTTGCGCGTTGACGAGTGATGTGTTTTCCTATTACTTTTGGTTATATTGACTTACAAATAAAGTTTAAATAAAGTATTAAATAACGTTACAGTCATAATCCCTGTTTTTACAGTTCTCTGCAAATTTGCGGTCATTTCCTGGTTCCGCAGCTCAGCAACCAGTCTGAAATTATAATAATACGTACATACCTTACTTATAAAAAAATTGAAAAGCTTGAAAATTGTACATCTATTCTGCATTCTTATTCGAACGCCCTAAGCAGAGTATGATGTGGAAGGGGTGTGTAAGGGGGTGGCTCAAGGACCCTGATCAAGGATGCAGAATGCAGGTGTTTCATCCCCGCCCAAGGAAAAAATTGACCAATAGAGTTGTTTCGAAAATTGTGTAAATACCTGACTTTCCTTTACGAAATTTTAATCGTCTACTAGACTTCTTGTCTTCTACTTGTCTTCTGAGTGTAAATTCTGTATTTTGTCACAGTGTGAGTGGTAGTGCATGGGGGATACGAGTTTTTGTTTCTGCTTCATTTATTATTAATATTGGTAGGTACCCACGTCTTAGTTAATTTTTTGATAACTTACGAAATTCTTCAGAATATCCTATTATTTCAAAATCTTCAGAAAAAATTCCCATTTTTCTCAAGTTCCAGAAATCCATTAAACTCTGTGTTAATAAGAATAAAATGCATACACTGCTATTTCATGTTTAGTCCAGTTCTGGGCATTGCTATCAACGGCCTTTGGGCCATACTCGCGGGAGCTGAAACGTAAACATGAATTGTTCTGCTCGAGAATGGGGCGTGGCGAGCGCCTAATTCCAAGCCCCTCAAATTGTTTTAATTTGATAAACCTTCAATAATCTCTCGAAATATTTCAAGTTTCTTTGCATTTATCCAAATTTTCTGGAAAAATTGTAATTGTGTAGTAGAAAGGCAGTGTCTAGTCATCCCGGCAAATTTGGGAGTTGGAAAAGGGGATGGATTAGTTTCGGGATGACCAAGCAAGCTTTTATAAAAATATTCGACCACTTATTTCGAATTTTGAGACAGTATATTTTGGTAAAAGAACTATCAATCCAATCTAATTAAATCAAATCGTTTGCTAACTCCTCAAGTATAAATCTTCTTATTGCAAATTATGGTTCTCAAAAATGACAAATTTAAGGTATTTCTATACTAAATCAATAATTAGTAAACAAAAATAGGGTACGAAACGACTTAGTAATATTGCTATATGAATAAATAATTTTATATTGATGCAGCAGTCAAATTTAAACTACATGAATTACTACTAAACAAGAAGGCACTATTTGAACAAGTAGTTTGTTTCTAATCTAAAGTTTGAGAGTACTGGAAATTACTCTTCCATACAACAGTTAGAATAAAATATAGTAACCTTGTATCGAAGTCGATCAGGTAGTTGAACTCTAGACCCTTGGCAGTATCCACCAACAAACTTTTTGCTTACTTTTCAGTTACGGTTAGACCCGACCAGACCCATTTTTTCTTATTACTTTCCGGCCTGGGCGATCATCAATTCCTCCTCAGCTACCTGAATTCTTTTCCTCTTCCACTGCGCAACGACGCTATCCGTCAATCGACTAGAGCTCTAATGTGGAGAACTTTTTTGTCGTATTTGTTTGTTTCCTGCATGGTTATAATTTTTATGATCTATTATAAAGCATCATTTTTGATTGTATTGAAAAGATTTGAATAAAAATTATAACCATCAAAAAGACATAAATAAAGTTACTTGAAAAAATAAAAAATTGTAACATGCATTTTTTAAATAACTTCCTCACATTTATTATTTACAAAGTGGTTTACTTATTTTGTGTATATCATACAATGCACATGGTATTCAGTCTAAAGTGAGGTTATGTTCACCTTCATTTTAATTTGCAATTGAAACGTAAAAACACTGATGACTTCTCTACATTAGTGTTACTTTTTACTGATGTACTTTTTTATGTTTACTTAAATAAGTTATTTACTTTCGGTTCATAAAGCACCTGTGTGAGCGGTATGTGGTCTTCACATTTGCAGCATCCACATCCCATTTCAGAACACTCTGAAAGGAGAATATTTACATGCACGTTTTCTAGCACATCTATAAACAAATTCAAACTATTATCTTCAATATCAAAAGCTAATTTTATCACAATCGAGCTTCAGTTCTCAGCAGTTTAATGCATACGTTGTATACATACGCCCTCTACTCCATGGACCCAAAATGGCGAATGCACATACACATACTCGTCTTTACAGTGCCCTAACTCGACCCCTCGATGGAGGTTGCTCTACTCCTCGCTATTTCCCATCTCAAAAATACCAATATGTATTAACAAATATTCTCTTTCTATCAAAATACTAATCGTCTGATTTTCAGTTAGAAATTTAAAAAATTGAATGCTCTAAAATGGAAAAAGAGTTGATTGAAAGATCCCAAGAATGAGCAATAATTCTAATATCATTTTTTACTGGTTACAATTTTTTCACACTATAAAGTGCAGTTTTTACAATACTCCTGAAACTCCTGGTAAGCAGTCTTATCTGAAAATAATTAATTATGTAACAAGGGATGAAAGGATTTTATTTTCGCTCCGCTAATTTTACTTTAGCACCGCTAATTTTACTTCCACAAGGCTCATTTTACTTTCACTTCGCTAATTCTATTTTTGCTCCGCAAATGCTGTTAACATAAAATATATGCTACTTTCACCCCTATTTTCCGGAGCGATAGTTAATAGCCATCTTGGTTGAGTATAGAATAAACATGAAATTCTCATATCGGATTTGTGGAAGATCGATAAAAATTAATTTCGCTGCACAAGCTAATGGAGTCGCGTAGTAAAAGCCAGCAGAAATAGACGTATTTTGCGACTTTTGCAAATCCGGAGATAAAATGTGTGATTTCCAGATTAGATTGCCGAAACGGAGATTTGGGATTGGTGTAAAACTCGCACTCAGTGAAAGAGACGTATAACCAACAAAAAAAATGCTACAAATGAAGTGTCAAAGATTGAACAATTCAGAATAAAAATGTCAAAAATTGTATTTTTAAAATCTGGATAGATTAAAACTAAACTATAAGAAATTTCAAAATTTTTTTTATTTCACAATATAATACTGACTCTCTCCCTCTCACCAACGACAGTTGATGTTGGCTACAAGAAGAGAGACGCTACAGTGTGACCCTGCTTAGCAGGAAGAATTTATGCTCTCTGGTGTACCTGGCGATCGTTTCGGATAGAAATTCATTCCGAATCATAGTGGAATCTTCATACGAAGCAATCCGAAGCAATCTGGACCTATCAAAATCTGAATCGTTTGAAAAGCGATCCGACTCAATCCAATTTAATCCGAACTTCTTATCCAAATCAATCCAAACCAAATTTCCAATCCAAATGAATTCGATCAATCCGATTCAGATCAATTTGAGTTCAGATCGATTTGGATTAGAGATTTGGTTCGGTTTGGTTTAGATTCGTTCAGATTGCATCGGATTGGTTGCTTCGGATTGTTTCGGATACAGATTTTGTAATGATTCAGAAGGAATTCCTATCCGATACTTTCACTCGGTTCACCTTTTGTTTTAATGATTTCTTGAATTTCAAATACCTTCTACAGTTTCGAATAATTTTTTCAGTTTTGAATATTGGCATTTTAATGGTATTGAAATTTGGGCAAAGTTTATAACAATACTAGGATAAAAATAAGCATAAAAAATTTAGATTCATAAGACAGATAATGCAATAGCAGTTTTCGAATATAAAAAAATATAAAACAAAACATGATACATTATAAGGAACAAAAAATGTATTTAAATTTTTTCAATCGTTTTAGTGATAATGTTTCAAATAAAATGAATTCAATCCCTGAGTAAACAAAGTTTTCGTGCCGTGGGACACGCGGAAGATGTGAGTAAACAGAGTCAAGTTTTTATTGGGACTTTGGTACGGACTAGTTACTCTGCTGGATAGATGGGTTCGTCGTAAGTGCGCGCATGAGGCAGCAAGGGGAGCAGTTAAACTATTAGCTATAACTATAAGCTATAACTATAAGGAAGATATCTCGAACACGAGCAAATATCAGTTCCGACCCAATGAATTATTGTTAAATTTGTTCTTTGTACCCAATAGAAACCCAATATATTTATTCATATTAATTGTATTGTTTACTTTATCCTTTGAAATTTTTTTTTTTTTCAAATGCCCAGAATTAATGAGCAAGTAATGAAAAATCCCATCGAACCTGTCAAGTAAAATAATTGCTACCTCATGAAGAATTAAAGGAATATGAATCATTGGAATAGTTGGACCATTAAGAGGGACAGGGCTTCTAAATCTTAATTCGACGTTATAACAAGTTTTATAAATTGATGGATTAAATTTTTTCAGGAGGCTTATACCTGACCCTTACCAGCAAGGGTCTCTTGTCTATACTCAGTTCAAAGTAACGGAAATTGAAGAAATTTTCATGTTGCAGCCAGCGATTTGATGATAGTTCATGTTCAGTATCTATGAATTTTTTAAATTTCACTAATACAGGATTCGCCTGAAAATGTTAAAAAATATTTGAAAAGGTACGTAGATGCTAAATATATTCATCTCAAATTCCTAGTTGCGAAATATAATTTCATCAATATTGTCTATTACTTTGTCCTGCTTAACGAAATGCAAAAAATGCAATGATAAAATACTGCTTAGGTAGGGAAATGAAATACAAGGCACTCTAAGAGAAGTTTATTCACTCCTTAATCTTAATAATAGCAAACAAGGTTTCTTTCAGAATTTTGTTTATTATTATAAACAGTAAGGAGTGAATAAACCTTGGGCACCTTGGGAACGTGAAGAAAGTCTGCTCCTTTGGAACTTTCCACTGGGACCTGAAGGGCACTATTCGTTATTTCTATTGTTTACAACAAATATAGCCTGAACCATGAGAGATAGGTAAAAATTTACGTTCGTAACTTTTTACCTGTCTCTTACTGTAAACGAAATTCTTGTTGCTGGATATAAAAATGTCGGTCAGCCTCCGTATGGTCCCAATGAAACATTACCAAGGTGCTTGTGGGACTATCCTGGACCATTTCGTGGTATTCAAACTCTTCGAAAAGAATAAATATCTGAAAATTGCAATAAACATTCATCATTTCATAAAATTTTTGTTTGTTTTGTTTTCAGGGACAACTGGACCAACAAGCTTGAATGATCAAAATTGATGTGATCAGAAGCAGTTCAAAGATTTCATAAAGTTAAAATCAACCAAGTCCTCCATATCAGGAATGACATTCAGATTTCATTCAGTCGACCAGAAAGAAAGTTTGTGGGAGGAAATGAACGAAATATGGAAACCAGTAGCTAAACGAAGAAGGCTTTCACACATCTCTGCAGAAACCAAAATGACACAGAAAACTGCTAGGCGACAAGGCCGACTTCCTTCAAATTTACCAGCACCAACAAAAAATGCAGCAAAGGCTCGAGAACATCGAAGAAGGGAGAAGAAGTACAAGGAAGGCCTCGAAAAGAAATTTGACTTGATCAAAAAAAAGATAGAAGGCATAAAAAATGTAGCCCCAGAGCAGAAAGCTGATATTGAGTTGCTACTGAAGCAACAAGTTCCCTATCTGTTGAACATGGAACCCATTGTTGGTACACTTTGGAAGTCCGTCAATGTAAGTTCAGACGAAGGTGCTTTTTTCCAGAACCTGGAAAACAATGCAGGAATTTGTCTGCATGTGAGTTGCAAAGGAGTTTCATTGGAATTGTGTGCTTCCTGCCAAACAGAGGGCTTCAAGTCGGAATTTTTGCGGGAGAAAATGATTGACTCAATGCCAGTCACCAGATATGAACCAGAAACTGGAGAAAAAGGAAAGTCAAACATTTCTAAAGACACTCCAAGTACGAAGAAATGTGGATCTGGTCGACTTCCTTCCACTTTACCAGCACCTACCGAAAATGCAGAAGAGGCTCGTAGAAACCGTCAAAAAAAGAAGATAGAACTCCAGAAACTTGAGGAGGACCTCAAAATGTCTGCACTGGAATACGAAGAGATGAGTAATTTATTCAGAAAGCAGGAAGCTCTTATTGTCGGTTTGAGAACTAAACTCGTCTACCTCAAGAGTATTATTGAGAACCAAAATAGCATTAGTGCAATTTTGAAGCTCACGAAAGAGAAACTGAAGAGCACCAAAGGGATTTGTCTGCATTTTTATCGCAATAAAGTTTCAGTAGAATATTGTGTCTCCTGCTATATGAAGAATGCAAAATCGAAACTCGTCATCCCAGCTATTTCTGAATTATTAAAAGATTGAAATGTCTCAAATTTACATCATTTTAATTTTTTGCAAAAGCTATAGGAAAATATTTTCCTATAGGAAAATATTTTTTTATTCATTTTTTGTTGCCATTGAAAGGGGATAATATTGTATACTGTACTATTGTAATATTGAAACTGTAGGTTCTAAAACTTTTGATTTCTTCTCATAGAGATGAATAACGTTTCAATCAAAGTGTATGTAGAATTGTACATAATAAGATGATTAATGATAACTTCATGATTAGAGTGGTCTTATCAGATTGGGACATGGATGTGAAGTTTCCGATATTACGGGAATCCTTGGTAATATCTCATATTTTCCGTTACTATGGGATTTGCTGGAAATGGTATCTTATTAATTGCTTAAATTTTTTAAAATGATTTACTGTTAAGCACAATAAAATACTTACATAAACGTTTCGATTGATCGAAAACAAATAATTGATCATTTCAAACTCGCTCCCGAAAACAGTTTAATATGTTGGCAATTGTCATTACTGTCATACGCGTCATTACTGTCAAATTTCGTACCATACATCCCTAGATTTTGAGGAAAAATATTCCTTTGATAGAATAATATTGTAGAGGAGACGAAAAATAAAGGCTATTGTTGCATATATTTGTGTTCGCTCTTTTCCCATCCATTCTACTGATAACAAATTATTATACAGGGACTTTCTCAAGAATTACTGATGCAATGTTTTTTTATGTTATTTTCTTATTAGTTGTTTTTCATTTGATTTGTATTATTACACTTGAAAAAAAGCGTTAAGATATCATACAAATTTTAATGTTTAATGACACCCAGCAGATATATTTCTGAGATTATTGGAAAAGAAATCATCCACCGCGGGCAAAGAGACGCTGCTGTATCAAAACAAACATGGCTGCCTATGTGGTTCGGCATGCATATGATTAGCATAATCGTAAAGTAAAGTAAAGATAAAGTATAATTTAAATGTGATAAAAATGTTGCTGCTTTCTCTAGAAACATTGTGTGAGTATGCTGTTGCAACGCCGTCTTCCAGAAATTTGATCGAAGGTGAGAGAGCGATCAATTCTGGTTTTATAATATGTGTGGGACGACTTACAAAGGGGAAGATACGATTAACCATATATTTTATTTAATGATCATGATAATAGTTCTATTTAATAATCACGTTATAACTGTATAAAAACAAACCAGGAAATACATAATCATCAACGCTGAAATGCAGAGAGCAAACTAATATTTGTTGATCA
>WSXT02073698.1:0-12214 GCA_011762715.2 Neuroterus valhalla
TTCAATTATCCTAACTCTGAACGGACATATTAAAAGTCAAGTGCCCTAAGAAGCGTACATGAAGACATTTCAAATAAGGGGGTGCAAATCTGGTTTTGAGGAGTAACATAGGGGAAAACATAAATAAATCGTTTAAAGCAGAATAGCACAGAGTAAACACAATTAAATCTTTTTAAGCAGAATAACAGGGTAAACACAATCAAACCATTTTACGCGGAATAACATAAGGAGAACACGAATAAATCGTTCTGAGGGGAATAACACAAGGAAATCGCTAATAAATCATTCTGGATGGAATAACACTGTGGAAATAGAAAATAAACTGTTTTGAGCGGAATAACATAGAGAAATCACGAGCAAACTGTTTTGAAGGGAATAACATACGGAAGTAAGGAATAAACATTCTGAGGGGGATAACACGAAAAATTCACAAGTTAACTGTTTTAAGCAGAATTACATAAGGAGGACGCAAGTTAATCATTATTGGGGAAATAACACAAGAATAATTACTAGTAAAACATTTTGAGCAGAATAACATGAGGAGGACGCGAATAAATCATTCTAAAGGAAACAACATAAGAATCACAAGTAAAACATTTTGAGCGGAATAAAATGAGGAGGACGCGAATAAAACATCACGGGGGAATTGAAGGAGGGGGAACATAAAAAAATCACAAAGAATCATTAAAAGCTTGGAGGCACACAATAATATAATATGTAACCGGAAATACGCACGAAACAAATAACTTAATAAGTGGTGCATGGTCCACGACTTCGGCACTCCGCGACAGAATGAATTTAGCAAAGCATGGTAAACTCAATACAGGTAATATAAATCATGGAATGATTCAGCCAAGGAGTCAAGCTACTTAAATATTAGGGCACAAACAAAGATAAGTAATTGGCTAAACCATGAAAGGAATCAAGTTCCTACCATTTAGATGACTCGAGGGATGCAGAATTCACACGTGGTCGACAGTTCGAGTTTTCAATATACAATAAGTCTCGTATGCCGGGCGGGCTTCACAACGTCTCTTAATTCAACGGAGGGGTGACAAGTGCCTTGCGCAAAGGGACTAATTAGCGCGGCGTACGGTCGGGAGATAGATCCTCGAATAGGCTCGCTTTCCATTGGTCTGCTCTGTCGTCTTTCCTTCTCTTTGTTGCGTCCTTTTCTCCCTCGTTGAGTCGAATCCTCCGCCAGGAATATTCCATTGTTGGAGGGAGGTCGAAACAAGCGTGGTGTATGCAAATAGGTTTAGGGTCGTAATTGGAGAATCCGGAAACCAGGCCTCAAACAGCAGATGTAGTTATAGGGCTCCGAAACTCCTTAGAAAAATGCGAATGCGAAAGGGCATCAACAGCCAGAAATTCCTCATGCGTCCACAGAAAACAAGAGATAAAACGTAATTAATATAAATGGCGAAATTACCCGGTTCATATAGATTGCCGCCGGTAATCGCCTTGGCCCATCCTCACCAGAGACACGTCGTGGAACTCAGGTGACCAAAAGAGACGAATTCTCAAAAATCCAGAACTTGACCATGAAGAAAGGTACGCTGAAGGTCACCAGACAAAAAAAGCCTCGCCAAAATGGAGGTCACGACAGACCCTAATCCATGTCCAATATACGAAGTGTCAGAAACCTGTACGATTCCTACCTCCAGACCGCAAAACGCATACGCTCCCATAAAATTTTGAATATAAACGAAAAAGACAAAAAAAGGAAAACATTACAAAATAATAATAACAATAATTCTTATACGCAGTAAGGAGTACCACCTGTTGTACTGCGATTCCATGATTTTTCTCCATCTTTCCACTTCATGTCTTACCCTCTCTAAGAAAGATCGGAACATTTTCTTGTGGAGGTTAATTTATATGAAACTTCGTGGTTTTTTTTGCAACGAAATTGGATATGTGTTCTATGCACAAATCCTTCTTATATTTTCATATGATCAGTTTTTTCTTGAATTCCTTCTGATTTTCTGCCAAACTTGTGATAAAATGGAAAAAAAAATCCCAACTCCCTTAACTAGGTGAGAAATCTCTCAGCAGGTCAAAACCCTTGAGGAACCCAGAATGCTTCCTCCCTAAGATCCTCCTAAAGACTACACAACTGTTAGAATACCCTCTCATTACTACATCAAACTACGCCAAGTATACGTTATTGATGGTGAATGTCAATGAAAATAGAAACATTCACAGAAAATCAATCTATTAAGGGTTAATACAAAGTGAAAAAACATGTGTTCATGGAGTTTCACTCATATCTCTTGTTGAATTTTTCTAAATCAGTTTTCAAATAATTAGATGGTATGTTTTGTTTTTTGATGTGGAGAATTTCTATGCATTCTCTCTTTATTTTCTCCACCTTCCCTGTACAAAACTTAAACACAGCTTCAATTAAACTTATGATCAACAAAATCCTCTGTGTGTCTGGCAAGCACACTTTTTCAACAACGTTCCAAACTAGCATCACTCTTTTGTTCTTCCACCCAACTATTAGGAAGTCTGCCAGTGTGTCCCACGTAAGTCATTCTGCAAACTTTGGAAGTAATTCTGTGATTATCACCAATTTTTTCAAATGCATCCGAAGGTTCTCTACCGAAAGTTATGATCGAATCTATTTTAATTGGGATCTTGAAAATTGTATAGTTTCGAAACTTCAGCATAAATGCAATAGTGTTCGAAATTTTACCAAAATATGAGAGAACAAAAGTATCAGAAGGAACTATATTTTATTCAATTGTTTCTGAGCATCTGTGGGTAAGATATTATTTTGCTTCCTTCTAATTCCTTCAGTTATAATTTCTATATGCTTCTCAATCAAAGTTTTTGGATAATGATTATTACCTAGAGATAATTATATAACATCGCAAGAAAACCACACTTGTGGTAATGCGGATTTGAATAACGTTTCAGGGATACTAAAAATTTGTGATCATCTTTTAACAAGAACGATTGGAAAATTTCAGCAGTTTTCAAAGTTGTTGATCCCGCTGATTTAGCTTTGAACTTAATGGGCTAAAGCATGATGATCTAACATATTTGAAAACTACCCTTGTAGTTATACCGATCAGAATTACGTTTGAGGTTTGTGAAGAATTTTCGATTATCCTCTACTTGAAAGATTGAAAAATTCCCGCAGAAATCAAACTTTTTCATCCTCATAATTTTTCTTTTTTTGCGAACTCAATGAATTATAGCGCGATGATCTAGCTTCCCTGAGAAACCGCGCTCATCGATATACCGATCTGGTTTACGTTTGACGGCTGTTCGATATTCTTGATCATGATCTACTGAGAAAGTTAAAAAAATTACCGCAGTAATCAATTTTTTTATGCACTGATTTATTTCTTGAACTCGATGAACAATGGCCTCATGATCTAACATTCCCAAATAACTACCCTGATAGTTATAACGATTTGAATTACGTTTGGAGAAAGTAAGAGGTTCTTGATCATCCTCTACAAAGCATGATCCCATTATTCTCGTTATGATCAAACTTGTTGAACCCTCTGATATTTATTTTTACTTAATAAACCTAGGTAAAACGATATGACATCCTCATGAAACCCTATTGTGGAAATACCTGTCCTAATCACGTTTAAGGAATGTTAGTAATTTTCGATCATACACTACTAAAAAAGTTTGGAAAATTTCTGCAGAATTAGAACTTCTTGGTCCCACTGATTTTGTTTCGAACTCGATAAACGAAGGAACTTTTATCTTCCATTCCGAAATAATCACCTTTGTAGTAATAATAATCTAAATTGCGTTTGAGGGATGTTGCAAATTCCTGATTATCTTCTACTAAGGGAGATCGAAAGATACATATTATGTAATATTTGAACTGGCTAATCTTACTCATTTTTATTCCTAATAAGTGGATCAATGAACAATTGTCTTAAATTCCCAAGAAGACGATCCTTGTTGTTATACTCTACCAAGAAAAAACCAGGAAGTTTTCGCAATAATCGAACTTGTTCATCCCACTGGATTTTTTTAAACTCGATGGACAAGGGCATGGATGGACAAGGATGTAACATCTCCAAGTAACTTTTCTTGTTATATCGACGTGAATTACGTTAAAGGGATATTGGAAATACTCCATCATCCTCTGCTAAGGAAAATCAGAAAATATTCTCAGGAATCATATGTTTTGGTTTCACTGATTTTTCATGAACCAAATCAACCAAAGAATGACGATCTAAGATCCAAAGACCACCCTCGTAGTTAAACTGATCCTAATTACGTCTAAGAGATGTTGTAAATGTCTGATCATTCTCTTCTAGGAAAGATCGTAAAATTTCCGCAGTCAGCAAATTTGTTGGTTCCAATCATTTTATTTCAAGCTCGATGAACCCTTGGATATAACCGATTATGACTTATCGTTATACTCTAGTATTGTTGTTATGCTCATCTGAATCGCGTTTGAGGGATGTTTAAAATTTTTGATCATACTCTCCTGAGAATGGTCGGATAACTTCGCAGTTATCTAGAAAAAAACTACCCTTGTTATAAAGATCTGAATTACACAATTTTATTTCAAGATTGTCATTTTACTCTCCTTGATCAGTTCTTACAGAAATCTAAATTACTTAAGAGGAATGTCAGGAATTCTGGATCATCCTCTTCTGAAAAAGCACAAAAAATTTCTGCAGGTATAAAACTCGTTGGTGCCATTGATTTATTTCTTGAACTCGATGGACAACGCCATCATCATCTCACATTCCCAAATAACCACCCTCATAGTTATACCGACTCGCATTACGTTCAAGGGATGTTGGACATTTTTGATTATCCCTTGCTAAAAAAGATAAGAATATAAGCGCATTAACAATACTCGTTTGTTCTCCTGATTTTTTGCTCTCATTGAACCAATGGATTATGATCTAACATTCTCAAGAAACTACCCTTATAGTTATACCGACACGAACTATGTTGAGCCCTACTAATTTTAGTTTTAAATTCAGCGACCTAAGGAATGATTGTCTAATATTCTCGAGGAACCACTCTTGTCGTTTAACGAATCCGAAACACGTTCAAGGGATGTTAGAAATTTTTGATAATCCTTGTTTGAGATTCAAACTAGAAACAAGGGTAAAAACGAGCAGTACTAACTGTCTCCTTGTCCCGCCTAGATTCTCAGTCCCCTAGGAAATGAGTGGACAGCATCACTAGGGCCGTACTCGGTTCGAGATCATCTGCAAACACGACGATTAAAGTAATAGGAGCGAAAAGTCTCCAATATCTACGCTTACCTTTGAAGAAGATTCCCGAATAACTTGGATAGTAGACATGGAATAGCATCAAAAGGTCTCAAGTGTTACACTTACCCTGATATGGACTGTAGTATGCGCTCACTCCGAAAAGGTTGTGATGGGTCAGCTACCGTGGATTCTGAAACAGGAATTAGTGAGAGGACAAGTTTGAAGGCAGGTCTCTTCAGAAGACCACGTTCTGTCTTTAGAAAAACAGAACGAACTTGACCATCTGACCCCAGATGTACCTGAACTACCCCAGCCAGAAGCCACTTTGTGGGAGAAATCTTCTAGTGCAGAATTAATACGAGGTCTCCGATCTTGATCGGAGTATTTGGCTCATGCCATTCAGGACGAGCTTGTAGCTCGTGAAGATATTCCGATGATCATCTTTCCCAGAAGGTTTCGAACATTTGAGTCAAGAACTGCCCGCGCTCTCCAGGTGCCAGCCTTACATCCAATAATGAAGGCTCTGGTATCGAGTAAATTGGCGAACCCATGTAAAAGTGTGCAGGAGTCAGTGCAACTAAATCGCTGGGGTCGTCCTTCGAGGACTGAATTGGCCTTGACTTGAGACAGGCCTCCACTTGCGCAGGAATAGTGGACATTTCTTTTAAGTTGAGAGTAGTGATCTAACTCATCTCCGATAATAAATTAATCTTGAACCAAAGGCAATTGAGAGACGGCTGCCATAGAATGCCAAGGGCATGAAAAGATTGATCCTTTTTTATCCTTTTTTATCCTTTTTCATCTTTGTTTGAAACCTTCTTCAACGCAAAACCTCCCGCTTGAAGTAACAGATCCACTTGTCTGCGCTTTCCTTGAGCTTGGTTGGCATCATTACCCTCTGAGAAAACATCCCCAACATAGATTTTACTCTTAAGAATTTCAGTAGTGGGGTGCATTTGTCACCTTCATCTTCTGCTAACTGGAGCAGAGTACGTATCGCTAGATACGGTGAAGTAGCGAAACTGGAAGTGACGGTTTCTAGATAGTAGGCTTAAATATCCTCGTCGAGACTCTTACTCCAAAGAATTTCGTGAAACTTTTGATACTCTGAATGGATCTGAATCCGTTGAAAAATCTTCTCGATATCCGCGGTGAAGACGGCTGGTTGTATCCTCCATCGTGGAATGACGTTCGCCAGTTCTGTATGTAACTTGGGCCCAGAATGTAAAAAGTTATTCAAGGACACTCCTTGGTCTGTGCGTTGAGGAGCTTTGAAAACGGCTCGCAATTTAATGATCGAGCTGCACTTCCTTAACACACAATGATGTGCCGGTCCCGCTGTAAACGTCTCTTCGTCTGAACGAGAGCCCGATAAGATACCGCTTTTGACTCTCCAAGATTAGTAGAGCGATCCTTTACAGGTGGACGCATGATGTTACGACCTCTTCAGCCATAGTATGTTCAGGGGTGGTCAAATGTACGTCCTCCTGGACGATATATCTCCGTAAAAGTTCATTAGTTCATGATGTACCGTAGTTTGCCATCCCACAAGAGAAGGTTCAGGAAGAGAAAACTTCCCTGATAGGAGTACTGAGAGAATCCAACCCAACGAAGTTCTTTGAGCCGTTAGAATTCTTGAACTTCCCTTTTCGAGTCCCGTTTCAATAACATAAGAATAGACCTCTACCCCTTAAATCATTTCAATGATTCCACCTGTTCAGAAAAAAGGATCTGCCAATTTTGAACCCCTGAAATGTTTCCATCATCCTAATGAATACCATCAGGAGGTATGTATAAAGTGAGTGCACATAAATAGTTGCTCTTACCATGAAAGTAGTTTGAGGATTGTTTCGAGAACAAAACATTATATGGAATAGTAATCTAGTCGGTTTCATTCTTGAATTGCCTACACTAAGCACTGAGATGATTGTTTGGTATCTCGTCAGTCTCAAACTCTAGACAAGTGACTCAGATATAGAAGATGCTTTAGTTCTTCAATCCAGCAGTACTCGAGTTGGATGGTGACTTTCATTCAATCTTTCAGTGTCGGGAAAAGTTGAGCAAAGATTCGGGAAAAGGAGCACTGAAAGGATTAAAAATGGAAGAGTTGACAGGATAAGGTGGAAAGAGGTAGTTTCTGAGGAATCAGGTAATGGTTTCTTGTCTGTGAAAGGTGCATGTAGCATGGTATTGTGCATTCCATTGCAAGTCTGGAACCGCTTCACAGAGGTACAACTGCGCATCATGTGCTTCCCCAGACAATTGAAGACAGAGTGTGCTTCTTCACTAGTTCTTTCCTTATCTTAACATTTTTGCTGCGGGAATGTGGACAAAAAATAATGGCATGCCATGCTTACCTGTGCAAAAGAAGCACGAGCATTCGCGAACTGCAGCTTTATAAGTGTGAGTCGTTTGACTAACTTTCTTACCCTTTTTCAACCGAGCAGTATCCTGGGAAGTAGAAGAGACGTTAAAACTACAGGCCATGTTCTTCACCACTTCCAATGTACTGAACTTGCCTGTCAGGAATTCATTTAGCGAATCAAAGATAGGGTGGTTATCTGGAGATCCCAGCTGGTCCTCCTGGTCCTTCTGAGTGGTTGCAATCAGTCGTTGAGATGTCTTGAAAAGATGTGGATCGTCCCATTGATTCGTAGGGTAATCCAAGGACGTTAGAGCACCAATGATCTCACAGTAGTCAAAGTAAGGTGCGATATTCATTTAAGCTTTTCCTTGTCACTGGTTTCAAATGAAATGCCTTAGCCAGATAACTATTCACTAACAAACGAGCGTTGTCATATCATTTGACTGAGGTCTGCCAAGCCCTTTCGAAATTGACCTCAGTAATCCGGATGTGAGTAGGGAAGTGAGTAAACACAAAAATACAAGAATGAGAAAGCGATCGTATAGGGTAGTGACTCATACCAGATAACGAGCAGTACTATCCCTTCGTCCCGCCTAGGTACTTGCTCCCCAGGGGGATGAATGGACGGCATCAACAGAGCTGTACGAGGTTCAAAGTCATCCGCGAACAAGACAGTTAAAATAATAGAAGCGAACAATCTCCAACATCACTCTAACAAGAGAAAAACAGGAAGTTTTGGTAGTAATCAAACCTTTTGGTCTTACTAATTTTTCGTATAACTCAATGAACCAAGGAATCAACAACAACAACATCAAACAACAACATGTTGTTCATGTTGTCCATTCAACATCCCCGAAAAACCATACTCGTAGTCATACCGATTTCAATTACGTTTCAGGAATGTAAAAATTTCTCTATCATCCGCTACTGAGAAATGTCGGAGAATATGTGCAGTTAGAAAATTTATTGGTCACACTTATTTCTTTCACCTCAGTTCTAATTATTGTTATTCTACTTATACAATCAAACCGAATCCCTTTCGGTGTAAGCGTAACTGTTTTGTTTCTTGTCATGTTGTACTACTGGGGATCCAGGAATTCATATAAAAAGTTTAAGCTAAGGATGTGTGAAGGAGGGGAGAGCTGGGGTAAGTTTGAGATCGATCTAGAAGTCATCGCGTGCTGTTTATTCAAACATCACACTCTTTCGAGAACACAGGTGTGACACGGGTCGTTGATCAATCTCTCTAGCATTTGCCTCAGGTAAAGAGTTTCGAAAATCAGTTATAATAGACGAATAATAGAACCATTTTATTTGGGTCCATCAGTATCCAAAATCTCTTGTTTCGAACATCTCTCTTCTTTTTGTAACAAGCTTCATCCACAGTCCCTATCCTTGCCCACATCTTTGGCTGGTTTTACACCTAAACACCTCTTCATTTACCTCTTCACCTCTTTTTCCTTGCGTTCCTATGACTTTGTATTCCTATTCTCTTCAGAGTCTTATACACACATGCCAACCATTCCTTCTTCGGTCCACCGCTTCCTGCACTACCATTTACCTTACCTAGATACACTTTCTTCGTTAATCGTGCTTCATTCATTCTCTCAACATTCACTATTGCCAAAGGATGGATCTTCTACTTTACTCTACCATCCTTTCTTGGTACGTCCAGGTCTCTATTATACAGCACAGTCGGAAAAAGCAAAAAAACTTTGTATCGCAATTTTAGCCTTATTTGTTTCATTTTTACTAGTGGCGATAGCTAGTACATTGCCGATCATCTTATTATCCCCATTTATACGTCTGACGGTCTCTGCATTAATCTTCCCGTCAACAGTGAATAAACTTCCGGGATATACATAAATATTAACTCGTTATATCCTCTATCATTTAAGGCAATGTTGCATACTGTTTTCTCATCACTTTATCGATACCATGACCTACCTTTTGTTGACATTAAAAGCAAGACTCATGTCTTTCATGCTGGTATCCAGTCTGCCCATCATCTCTGCGAATCCTCACCTTATCCTGCTGTAACGATCTCACCATTTGAAAACGCAAGTCCACGCATTTAACTGCACCGAGATCAATACCTTTTTCGTACAGAAGAGTAATTCTTTCACATTAGTTCATGTATATGTTGAACATTTACGAGGAAATAACGCATCCTTTCCTAAGGCCCCACTTGATTTGAAACCAATCAATCAGTTCTCGATGTACTCCTACACTCGCTCTATCACTATTATATACTGCTGTCATTGCTTTGAGAAGCCAATCATCTACTTTATACTCTTCAAAGATTGCCCAAATCTCAGCTCTATCAACCTTGACAGAAGCTTGTCTTAGCTGAACGAAAGCACAGTAAACTTCTTTTGTTCACCTTCAAAATTTCTTCCTCAGTTACTTCCATGATCTTGTTTATGAGTATTTCGTAAGATATCTTCCCCACAGTACTCAGTAGGCTTATTGCTTTGTAATTAGTACAGTCGTCTCCATCACTCTCTCCCTTGTAAATTAGGAAAATGATCGCCTTCTTCTAATCATTCGGAACTTTACTGTTCACAGCACACATATTTATGAATTCAATGCGCCGAACAAACAAGTACCTACCACCTCTCTCAAGCATTTTAACGGCAACAACACCTAAGCTTACAGCCTTAGAATTCTTCAGTTTCATAAAGACAGATATAATTTCGAGGATAATAGTTTTTCTTTCGCCATCTATCATACCATACCATTTCAGCATCAGCATTTTCAATTCTGACTACCTCTGTGCTATCAGATCCTTTCCTCGTCTTTTCAACCCATTTCCAGAATAATTCCTTACTGCATTTTTGTATCTTCTTTCGCTTCTTGTTTTCTTTTTGACAGTCACGCGGATTCCATCATCTTACCAAGCATCCCCAGTATTACTCTTCACGTTCGCAGTGCCGCAGACTTTGGATGCACATTTTAAGTTGCTGTTTCGTATTATTATCTAAACGCCTTCTACATTTCTATTGCCTTATGTCGTTCCGCTATACTTTTTGTACTTTTGGCTTCTGTTTATCCTCAGGTTTAACTCGCGTCTGCTCCGCCCTGACATGGCGCCTCATTTTCCTCCATCTTTGACCGAGGGACATTTCGAAGTACGAGGAAGTGATCCGTTCCGATGATACTAAGAGCATCTTCAAGATTCTCTTTTCCAGAAGCATAGATCTTTTAGTCATCCATATAAAATATATGAGGGATCTTATGCTTACGAACATTAGTTCCGCCACGCAGGTTTCCACGAGAATCACGGAGTGCGGGGGATAGAGGCAATAGTGGTTGGTTTTTGACAAAAACAGGAGGACCGCTAGAAAGGCGCGATGGGTCAGCGAGAATTTTTTGATTTTCCCTGACCCATCCCTCCTACTTTTCGATTCTCCTTCTTGCGACAGATAGTACTTGTTCTTTGTCAACAATGTGCTATGTGATGGTCATCAGCTTTCACAGTTTGAATGTGCCATGATGGATCCTCATTTCTTGAGTGAACTTTCAGACCCTTGCCTTAGAAGGATAACTAGATTTTATGTAGTCGAAACGGGACGCGTTTTGTTCGTTTTGACGCGCCAATCTTCTTGTTTAGATGATACAATCGCTTTTTGGTATTTTCATCAATCGTTGGTTTAGAAGTTTGATTTGAATCAGCTAAAGCTTTCGCCGCATTATAAACTAAACAACTGATGGTCCAGAAGTCGGAATCCCCTGAGAGATCTTCACGAAGGGTAGCATCCATTTCAGCCACATCATGAGGCTTGAGAGGAACCTGAATGTTAATGTTCCTCCTTGTCCTAAAATCGCCATCGTCCCTTAAGGGAAGCCTTGTTTCAGCAGTTGGTCTCAATTTCGCTTCCGAATTTTCGTCTGCGGCTTGTTCTTGCAGGTGTTAAGAAAGCGTTCCGCGTACATCTCTTGTCCGCGAAAGGTTTACGGCACGATTTCTAAACACTTGCTGTGAGAGGTGCGAGAGCTCTGGGTGTTTCTGGCACCACAGAGTGTGCAGGCGCGCCATGTAACCTCTGCGGTTAGGGACAGTACTGGCATCATAGCAACTCAGCAGTTCATTATCGAGTTGATCCGTCTATAAAGGACGTCGACTGTCTTGCCGGTTCGTAATTTTGTTCCCATGTAATTCAGCACCCCGAACTCTGGAACGATCGGCAATACTGGCCGAACCATTGTCAGGTGCTCTGCGCGTTCAATCATTTTGAACCGCATTGATAATTGGATTTGAGTTGTTTGTTTCCATATTTATTCTTTAGAGTAGCTAGGAAAGGGATTGTCCACCCTCACAGAGCCCCGCATGCGAGAGCCAGGCTGTATACTTCAGAATGTCGCCCGTTATTCTGGAGACACCGTAAGGGACACCACAACCAGGTGCTATTCACCTTTCAGCATGGTTGTTTACGCCTTAGCTTGGGAGTTTTTACTTCGGGACCATCTCGGGGCAATTGTCTGCGACTGCTTATGCAGGGTCTGGGACTGCGAGGGTCTGGAACCCTCTATCCGCAACCTGATAATGCGTTCGATGACTTTGTGATAGGCCCATCAGTTCGATGCCAAAGGAATCGAACCGAACCTAATAGGGGTTCGTCCGGGATATATA
>WSXT02073709.1:0-12214 GCA_011762715.2 Neuroterus valhalla
AACCCACAACCAGACATAAAGTGATCGAAGCTCATGCCTTAGCTTTCTTGACAAACTGACCACTCTCGTCAGTTAGAATGCATATATATATATACCAAAATTTGTCTTGCACGACTTCCTAATACTAATCGAATCTTTTTTTATTTCCTAAAATATTTGTTTGCGTAGAATATGAAGAAATCAAACTGTTGTGCACGTTCAAATTCACGTGAAATTTCTCCATGACCATCCTGCTAGGCAAGAAATTAGAAGAAAAAAAATACTATATTGAAGAAAACATGAATTTCCACATTCTGCTCCATGAATCCACTTTGCATTTGAGTTGACAATGGGGTAAAGGAGAAAGTAGGGAATATAGGATGCACAATTTTTTGGCTGATATACAGACAATATGACAATATTCTAAATGATATATTATAGAATCTTCTTGACATATCAAGCATTATATTGCGTTATTGACATAGAAGTGACACATCCTAATATTCAACGTAATATGTGGATGACTCCTAAGTTTGAACTTCATGATTTATTTGCAAATTTTGTTGATTACTAGGCAATTTGTAACTGGAATTTTTTCCATGAATAGTAAAATACGAGAGAGTTAGGGAAATTTATAGAACAAAAGGAAAAAGGAGGTCTCCTATACGGAAATATAGAGGAAGACGAGGAAGAAAAAGAAGACACTCAGACAGAGAGATACAAAAGGAAAAAGAAGTAGAAAAAATAGTATCAATAGTATTAGAAATACTTATTCTCTAGTGAAACCCCAAAAAAATTTGTAACTCAGGTTTGTAGAAAAAATAAAACATTTTATTCAATTTCACGGAGTCGAAGGTACAGCCCCAAAAATCTCCAATCAGTCTCTCTCGCATCCTCCTTACTCATCCCCTGTATTAGAAATCACATTCTCGCTGTCAACACCGGTCTTAGTCATTCCTCGCCAAATCTTAAGTTGGCTCTCATGAGCTGTTACAGGATATTTTATATTTTTTAGCTTCACAATAAGTTCTATTTCGTAAGTATCTTCTGGAATTTCTCGCATCACTACATATAGACCTCTATATCTCTGTTAGAGTTTCGTACTCTCACCTGTAGCAGTCGGATTTATACCTATATAAATTATGTCTTCTGGACTAAATTTCACCACAATGAGGCGATGTTTATCATTCCTTTTTTTATACTTGTTTTGAGACTTTCAAATTTTTTCTAATATTCCTTCGTAAACTTTTCTCGGATCTCGATAAGTTTCACAGTTCTCAGTGATCTCTATACTTATACCTTCATCAAAACGCGGTAAGGAGCCGTATAAAGCTTCGGATGGAGGTTTCCCAGTGGTTTTGTTGATAGTCGTATTTATATCCCTCGCGATTTATTTGAGATTATTGTCCCACTCAGAGTCTTTTCTCTCCCAGGCCTCAGACTGCTAAATCGTTTTTTTGGTCGCAGTCGTAAGCTGAAGGAGTTTGGGAAAGAGCATCAACATGTTTCATGTCATCTCCTTTCCTATGTTTAATGATAAAATCATACTCAGTTAAGCTATTTGCCCAACGCGACACTGGTGGATTTGTAGTTTAAGTCGCACTAAGATATACTGAAGCTTGGCAATCTGTTACTACGATAAATTTCTGAGGAATTAAAAACGGCCGCAGTCTTTCGCACGTCCAGACTATCGCCATAAGTTTCAACTTAGCAGAATGGTATCCTGACTCGACGTCCGAAGTTTTGCGACTAATAGCGTACACTAACCTTTAATCCGTCCGATCGTTTCCCTGGAAGAGCATCGCGCCTAGTCCAGTGGAACTGGCATCGGTATGCAGCTCCATAAATGGGGCTCGTGGATCGTAAACGCATAGGATGGGGTGTGTCGTTAGACATCGTTTCAGCTCATGAAAGGCTTCTTCTTGTTTCTCAGACCATCATAAGCTCGCCTGTTTTCGCGTTCGGTTAGATAATGGTTCGGGTATCCTAGAGAAACCTGGCACAAAACGGCGGAAGAAACTCGTGAGTCCTAAAAATCGACGTACAGCGTGTATATCTTGCGGTATCTCAAATTTGTCGATTCTCGTTCTCACGGCACAAGAGCTAGAAGCTTTGCAGTCACCCCACACTTAGAATATTAGAAATACTTATTCTCAGTTGAACCCCCCCCCCCCCCAAAAAAACTTGTTACTCAGGTTTAAACTAGTCTCTCTCGCATCCTCGCGCGGAATCCCCCCTCCTGTCTCACTTCACTCACACTGCACTCCGCACCCCCTTCTTTTTGGCTTGACCTTACCTAGCAACTTACGTAGGTTACGCAAATTACGCGAATTGCTAACAATAGTAAAAAAAGTTAAAAGATAAGGGGTGAGGGACTTTTATGTTGACATAATATGAGTATGCGTGACAATAGTATCAGATTAGTTGAAGGGAGTAGTAGTGCTAGTTTATAGAGTATATCTATAAGTCTGATTACTGATGAACCGGAGAATGTAATTCTACCAAACGGAAGTTCTGTGATACAAATGGTTCGTTATATAGATCATCTGGAAAATCAGTTTTAAATAGTATTTCAGTCTTGCTAGCTACGGTGCCATTTATGAGAACTTTAGCTCTTACCCATATACTAATTGTTCTCGGAAAACGCATAATGAAAGCACGCAAATATCCTTGTACGACTACTCCAGTGATATACTTCTGATTCACATCTATTGCTACTTTATATTCACCCGGTTCTAATATCCTTAGACGACCGGATCCTGTTGCATATGAACGAACAGTGAGTTCAATGGGAGAAGGATGGATCGGGACCTCTTTGTGGGATCCCCTCCTGAACGGCCGAAATGATTCTATAACATAGAATTAGGATTAGGAAATTATCTATTTATAGAACCATCAAATCAATCTATTGAAACGTAGTTCCCAGTTTAAAAAAATTTGCATGGATACATCAGAAAAATAAAATGCAAATCAGTCAAAAAGAGTTGGATGATAACACCAATATTGGTTAGCCAACAAAGAGAATACTGGGATCCACCAGCAAACCCAATTGAAGAGGTTTCACGCAATTGTTTTCAAAGTTCAAGAAATTTTTCGGAAAAAACTGAGTTTTCCAAAATTTTGGAGCCATTACTTGAGAGAAATTCTAGAATGTTTCAGGAATGCTCTTGCTATGCAAGAACTTCCTCAACTTCCCAAGGATTTTGAGAGGATTTCATGGAATTTGAAACGTGTAAGTACATTCAAGGAATTCTGAAAGAATTTTTATTATTATTGTATTAGGGTTCTTACTAGTGTGTGAGAAAAATGATTCAACTTCGAGATATAAAAAGCTGGCTTGATTTTTGACGCAGTGGTACAGAAAAGGTACTTGGTTATTTGGAGTTCATAAAAACAAACGGAAGAGGGAAGAAATCGATCAACTCATGTTTAGGAAAAAACTTTTCTGCTAAAAAAACTTGATCTAGACATGAAATGACCAAACGTGTATTTAGTGCAGAAGCAAGAGCGACATAATGACTAACAGCATGGAATCGGTTCAAAGTGATTTGCGCAAAAAGATACGAAGTTGATAGAAATGATTTTGTACAAAGCTTACGGAAGAAACAGTTGTCAGTTCCATAAACTAGAATGTGATAACCTTATGTTTCTGAGGTCACTGAATTTCAACCCGGAGCCATCTCAGCTCCATCACGTCATATTACATTCCTAACTCAAAAAATACGGGAAATCGGGAATTTCAGGTAAAAAATAATTCTTGTCTTTAGAAAGTTGTCATGTTCCAAGTTTTCGATTGATCATTTTATGTGAAACATGCATTTTTCCATGAAAAGTGATCGTATTCTATGTCATTAAGGACGCTCAGTAAGAATCTCGAGTCATCATGATTTTATGACGACGGACTTTGTCTCTTACCTCATTTAAAGTAACAAATGAAGCTGGAATTGCTATACCTAGTTATTTGCTACCACCAACTGTCCTTTACAGAAGCGAGACCTGGAAGTATCAAGGAAAGAACAAAAGTTCGGTTCGGTCACGTTGAGAGAATTGATGAAGAACGATTAACAAAGCAAGTGTATCTAAGTAGGGTGAATGATAGCGTACCCAGAGGCAGACCAAAGAAGGAATGGATAGAATGTGTGAGTGAGACCCTCAAGAGGGCCGCATTTCTTTTTTTTCACTCTTCCTCTATTCAAAATCGTTACATTTTATGTTTTCTGGATCGCAAAGTACAAATTCTGAGAAAGAAATTTAGGAAAAACTTCGAATCTAACAGACGATTCTTGTCCGATTTTGTCCTAAGCGGAAAGTGGAAGCTAGTCTACAATTAGTCGACCTCATTACAGCATAATCCAGAAAAAAACCGTTCGAATAAGCATTGTGCAAGTCCCTGATATGTTTGATCTCACTTAGTACAATGCAATAATGCTGAACAAATTTTCCTTTTGGAATGGTCTTGTTCCTTGAACGATGTCAATCGCCCTGAAGAAGGGCGTGTAGAATGATTCGTATCACTATCTGTTGTAGTAAGAAAGCCAGTAGTAGTGTATAGAAAGGCATGAGGGTTAGTACCTTCAGGACAGCAGACTAATCTGCGATCAGACTTTATGAATAAAGCAACAAAATTGTCAACTCAACAGTATCACGATACTAAATCACAAGTTGATCTACAAGCTACTGTCTTGAAACATCATCCAAAGAGAGGGCCTGTTTCAGTATGCGATTATTCTAGATCACAGTTGATTCCTTGACATAGAAGGAGAAACGCCGAAGATCGTTAATAAAAGAGTCCAATCATATAAGCGAAACACACACTTAGGAAAAGGATTCCTATTCCTGCAAGAACGATGTAGCTGGATATAACCAGAAAAATCGAAAAAGCAATATGATGTTCACGTTGGTCAAGATTTGCAATACAGATGAGCAAGGTATTGAAGGAATCTGATGTACTTCTTCTCATAAAAGTTATGTGATCCAAGGAGATGCTAGTGAGCAAGGAGGTTTCAGTATATTAATAATGAACGACGAATATATAGGGAGCAAAGATATTCAGAACACTACTGATGAATTTCTGGGGTTTTCTAAATATAAGAAATAATTCTGGTTAAGCGAACAGGTAAAGTTAAACACCAATGTTCCTTATACTAATGGGATGGTAGAGAACTACCTCATCATTATGAAAAGAATGATTGACGAACTTGAGAAACTGCTCATGCAGTATCAGAGAACAATATCAATTTTTAACAGGAAGCTGTTCTGTAAATTCCCGAGGAAAATTTGCAGAGCTAACGGATGCAAAACTAGGAAGAAAAAATATTCGATTAATCTCAAATCCGGAAAATATGGAGGGATCAGAATTTGGGCACAATTATGGAAAAAGGGTAAAAAGTAGCTTGAATAAGCCTTTAGAGAGTTCTTAAAAACTTTTAAGTACACAGCAAGAGTAATAATTACATAAAAATTATGAGGAATTTGATGAAGACATTTCGTGAAATGAGATGTAATAAGAGCTTGATGTTACACGTATGAAACTCTTATATTAACTATTTTCCAATGGATTCGTGGGATCAGAGTAAAGAGCATGGAGGAGGATTCTATCCAGAAAATAGAAAGATGGAACGTCACTACCAAGGGTGTTAAGATAGAAGGATGATAACCAAAATTTTGTTGAACATCGAACAGAGAATATACACAGAAAGGACTAAGGAACGTAAATAACAAAGGATACGGCTACTCTGCATCAATAAAATACGTGTTTCACATCGAATCACTTATGCGCTACGCTTTTTTTTTTTGAGGTAAGATGGTCAAGGACAAAATGAGACGTGGTAGAGTCAATCCAGCTCCGTATTCGGATAAAAAATTTTGATCGTCCCTCAATGATAAAAATGGTCTCATAGAGATTCTAAGATTTTCTCGTCAATTTCAAGAGATTGAAAAGGATTTTGAAGATTCCCAGCGATTTCCATGGATTTCCTGGGATGTAATTCCTTCAAGGGATTTCACGAAATCATACACCAGGCTTATGTGAAGGAACTATTTATCAAGGAAGTTCCACATGATTGAACAAATTTTTAGGGATTTCAAGACATCCAGAAAAATTATTCCTGACGCAGATATATTTCAAATATTTTATAGCATTTTGAAGATTTAAGCAATCTTGTGGATTTCGAAAGCCTAAAAGAAATCGCAAGGAATTTCAAGAGCCTTCAGGCTTCGTCATTAAAGTAAGGATTTGTAGTTACTCTTCCTGATTTTCAGAAAAGGGAGAATAAAAAATCCGAAGGAATTCGAGGAATAGAATGAAGTACTACAGAACTTGAAAGCATCAATGCAGATTTTATATCACATGCTAGAACACGAAAAAAAAGATGGGAAGGTAAAATCGAAAGTTGTTTGATGGATGGATTGAGGATAAGGATGAAGAAAGGTTGGGAAAACTAGATAAAGGGAAAAAGAGGAGAAAGAGAGAGAGTAAAAGGGGGTAGGAAATGGGAAAATTCAGTGATATAGGGTCTCAAGATATAGGACTTGCGGATTAAGGAGATTAGAGCAAAGATATCACAAAAGGAAGAGTATGGAAAGGAAATGCGAAAGATATAGAATCGTTTGGCATCGGTAGGAAGCAACGAGCAATAATATTTAAGTAAACTATAGCAGGAGAGGGGAAGAGAGAAAATAGAGATGAGTATTGTGTTGCAGAATATTGATACAAGCTATGTAGTGAATTTTAGACGAAGGGAAGGAAGAGTTATTGAAAATGTGACTCTGGAGTATGAGGAGGGGAAGGAACAGACGACAAAGAAATAAAAGATTGAAAGAAACAGAAAAGGAGGGGAAAAAGAACGGAAGGATAGAGTATACGCAGCTGGAATGTAGTAGGCGTGAAAAGAAGGGATAGAGAACCTATAATGACTTCAAAGCAATAAGGGGTGATTAGAATAATTGCAATGTGCAAGAAGTGGTGATGAGAATATAGAAATATTATTTAACTTGTAAGGAGAAGGAGACAGATGGGAGATGGAAAATAAGAACGAATAGTAAGTTAAGCGAACAAAAATAGGTCGTAATCTAAGAACGATAGATGGAGAAGGAAAGGAATAGTGACAAAAGCTAAGAGAAATACAAAAAAGATACTGTTCATGATTCTTGAGAGTTCAGAGATGTAGGGATAGTACACATTACACAGAATATGTAAAGAATATGAGATTCGGGATAATGATGGAGGGGTTCAAGATGGATGAAGGAAAGGAGGAAGTAGTAGAGAAAGAACCTAGCATTAAACATGAACTTTTAATTTTATAGATGTGACTATATCTACCAATGCGATTCGGGGGAACCATTAGGGTAAAACACAGAATTGCAGCCAGGTTCCACATTTTCTTTCAAATATAGAAGTCACTGATGAAGTATTCTGATATAAGTGCGGCTGACAAATATGGTTGAAAATGTTTTGACTCTTATGTTCATTACTATCTTACGCGTCATTCAAAATTGTGTGTATTTCATTGAAATAGTTTGCCTCCAATTAACGTGGAAAACAAACTAAGATTCGTCACATTCAAATGTACAATTGAAAGTAAAAAATGTGTCAATAGAGAGATAAAGTAGCATAATTACTGTACAGAGAAAACCAAATTTTTCAGGGGCTTTGCGGGTTCAGCAGTAGTGATGTATTTGATCAGTGACTGGAAAGTAATTATGATCTTTCGGAAACATGAATTTTAATCACAAACGTGCATGTGACGTTCAAATCAGAGAAAGTTTAGGATCTATATAGAAAAAAATGTTAGCCATGGTGGAAAGCCCAGCAGGAGTGATAGAACTCTAATTTTACGCACGTTTATGTTTGAGGAAGCGCAGGCTACTTTGCTCTACCATATAGACCGATGCACTATATGAGACTCAGTGCGAGTGAGAGGAGTGAAGGATGGTGGGAGAGAAAGAGAAAGTGAGGGCGAGGAGTGGAAGGAGCGGAACAGTGATACAGAGGAAGAAGCCTTTCGCAATACTGCCATGGCGCCTAACTGCCTTACTCTGCTTTTTGAGTTTGCATCATGCAATCAAAAGTAATTACTTTAAAATAGTGGTTGAATTTTTTACCATAAAAATAAATTTCCTGGTAGAAATCCATAATAGTTCAAGGATACTAAGTTTTCGGAATAAATGAGTCCTGTAAAAGCATGACTATTTCAGGGGAGAAGGAGTTTCGTAGGTGCTATGTTGTATATATGGTGCTGCAATATTGCAAACGAAACACAACTGCTTCTCTGCTGGAATAGCTGCAAAATGGCTCAAGATAAATACAATGAAAACATTGAGATGTACAAACAGGAAAACTCGGGAAGCTTCTGTGAGGATGCCAAAGACATTGGTGAGACCGCAAGACTTCACAGGATCTCAGAGAAAGATTCGGAGGCTCGATTAAGGCTGATGAGCTCGAAAACGGTGAGTTTACCGATAAACCTCATGAAAGTCCATCTTTCAGGGTTTGGGAAAACGAAAACTGGCTGGATAGAGGAATTTCGAAACTAGGAGAAGGAGAAGACCAATTGATATTTCGATGCAGTGATAGTGAACTTCCGGAGGGTAGGATGGGTAGAATAGCTCAATAATAGGGAATCCTGTTCCTCCTAATCCCTAGTGGCGGATGGCATCCACACAGTTCTCTTACGAAGAAGCACAGATTGCGTCGTCCTCCCCCTTACAAATCTATAATGGCCTTTTTTAAGTGCGTACCTTCAGCATGAGAGGCTAGTAGAGTGGCCTCGATCCCCAAACCTGAAAGGGAGAGCAGCACAGCTTCCCAAGATTTCAGGCTGATTAAATCTCATGCCTTTGGACCCTTTTTGGATACAGAGGATGCCCCTAGCAACACGCCTCCAGAAGTCATTTGCCAGAAGGCTTTGAGGTGGACGTGCTAAGCTAGGTAGTAAATTAGATAGGAATTGCGCTGTGCCGGGAAGGTGTTATAACCATATAGGATAAACGTCTAGTTCGAGGAAAAGCGTCGCGTGGATGCTTAGAGATGGGTGTTATGTCATTCCGCTAGTGATAAATTGAAGTCGACGGCATTTTACTTAAACAAAGACGAAAGAAGTATTTTACTCAAATGGTATGATAATAATATAATAATAATAATAATAATAATATGCAAATGATTTTGTTGTCCTAGCCGCGAGAAATCATCTAGAAACATTGATTGACCTAAGGTCAGCGCTATGCATCGAAAAACTCTGGTGCCATGGCTTCAGGCCCTAGGTGAATCTTGAAAATATCAGCTGGTTAATTTTCAAGAGCAAGCACGAAGTGCTGAAAGTCGACGCTCCAGGATTCCGTGTTGTGAGGCTTTTGATATCAGATTTTGTAAGATATTTGGAAGAATCATGGATAGAGAACTGGATTGGTCGAAGAACCTAGAATTGTAATGCATGAGATTTATCACGAGATATTGGATGCGCAGAAGCGCTATTGATTTGACATGGTGTCCTGGGCCTGAAATGATCACCTCGCTCTTTTCCAGTGTCTGGAACCAGACACCTTTCTGCACGTCCGTGGGCTTGTTTCCAAGGGAAAATTTGAGAATGACGGTTATGGGAGTAGAACATTCCAGGCCCCCAAGTTTCATCAGTACACTGCGACTTCCACGAACGAGACGAAAAAAAAAACGCTCTTTCAGGGACAAATCTGCTGCATGGCTGGTTCCAGAAGTGAAGAAGGGGCTAGAGATGGAATCTACGACAGCGCGGGAATATTTAGATGATGAGCGACATCAAATGCAGTGGAAATAAAAGACGTAACATCAGAGTTGTTCTGAGGATGCAAAGAGACAATTATTTAACTGTCAGAGAAGAATAACGCGCCCCTCGAATGAATTCCTATTCACGTAAGGATCAGAAGCAACGAAAAATGGGACCAGCTGATGAAAAGCGGTGCAACAAGTGAAAACATAGGACTGGAATCCATAATGGCCCCAGCCTTTTGCTATATAGTATTCGAAAACTGAATCTGAACACAGCACTAGGACTACTGGGTACAAACGATGGTTTTCATTCTCTATTTGATTTTTCGTACTTCTAAGTGTGGTGCTTTGAGACCAAAGTAGATTGCAAGAATTAACTGAAGGTTTTTATACTTCAAAGAAGTTGATACCAGGGTTGTATCGATTAGTTCAACAGGTTTTAATCAATTGAACATACATTTTCTAATGTATTCTGCGCTTGCTAAAGGTTCTTTTTGTGTGTGACTTGTTTCAAGACGATGTAACGTACAGCAGCTCATATTAGAGAACCCATTTCTGAACCTTGAATACGTTAGTGTAATTCGTTTATACACTGACAAAAAAATGATATAAGCATAATTTTATATTTTTATCAAAATTTCCTTTTGGTAGAAGAGACATATTTTATCAAACTTACGGTATTCTCAATCGAAGTCATGGTCATTAGTGAATATGTATACACAAGCCATAGCATTCAGACTCAATGTCTTAGTGTCGATTTCTTTTGAGACAGGCATTCGAACTTTTTCTTCCTTTTCTCTTCCCTTACTTTTTTTCTGCTCTTTTTCCTTCTTCATATAAATCTTTTGCTTAACAGTCTTGTGAAATAGATAGTGCTATATTAGAAAGGGGTCTCTTTTTCAAACAGTTGAGCTAGTATCGTTATGCGAGACCTTGATTCTGCAAGTCTTCACAAGCTAGAATTTCAAATAATTTCATACCACAGATACGTAGATGGTACGTTTTTTATTTTAATTGGAGACTAATTTATAAAAATGAGGGTGAAATTGTTAATTATTTTCACCACGGGTTACAATTCCCTTGTAAATTTGGGAATAACAATCGCATAAACTTTCTTAAGATCATCATCATTCGGAATCATAATGGTTCCATTTCAACTGACTGGTACCGAAAATCGTCCTGATTAGGTTGACTACTTGATATCCTTTCAGAAAACCTTTTCAATACAAAATTTTTATATTTACAAATATGGTCCATTCTGCCGTCCTCTCATATTTAAAAAAATTTTATGATTAAAATCCATCTTGAGAATAGTGTATTCTTTGAATGTTGGGAAATAATTCCAGATTAAATTGTCTTACAGAAATGAGGCTTTGACTAACACTTCTTGTATTCCTTCTACCTTCCTTCCATGAAAAATGGACTCTTCGAATGTTGAAGGACTTCATATAGTGTTACGGACTGAACAAATTTATGCGTGAAATACATTTTACATCTTATAACTTATGTTACTGAAATTATTCTATTTGAAATTGAAGCGTCAAAAGTAGAGCGTAACGCAAATTAGAAAACCAAATAATTCAAAGAATGAGAAGCAATTCATCTTATTGCGTTCTAAAACGTCGTGTGAGTCCAAACCTGCCACTCAATGAACGAAGGGCTTCGTTTCAACCTAGGATACGATATTCTGTTTAATGTCAACAGCCCGTGATGTGTTCTAACGAAACTCCAGTTTTATGTTCTTACGCACTTAAATTTAATACATTTATGTCGCCTTTCCAGATAAGCAACGTATTTGGTTTCTAGCTGACGTCGTAAATTTAGGCTAAGGCTATTATTTTTATTTTTTTAGAACAAATCTATAGTTCGTGAAAATAAAATTTAAGTTTACTTTTTCGAATGTTGCGTCATTTCATCAATTTAAAACTTGTGAAAATTTCAACGAATTCGCTGTAAAAATGAGTCAAATCGGTTAATGGTTCATCATCATTGGGATGTGAAATTTAGTTCATCGACGTTTTCAAGGAAATGAGAAATATGATAAGTTTAATGATAAAGTTTGAATTCACACTTTTTGAACCTGTATAATATGAATGAAAAGAAAATTTTTTTGGAAGCTGTTCGAGATTCCGAGAGCAATGGATTTGAAGAAGAAGAAAAAAAGAAAAGAAATCTAATTACCGCTCTAATTCTCCATTAAAAAGGGAAATAATTCGAAAGAATTTTATTACAGTTTGATTATTTTGAGGCAGAATTTAGAGATTTCAAACACGTATAATAATTGAAAATTGTCCAGGGTAGATCTAAGCCTAACAGAGGTTATTGAAAACTTGAACCGTGAGTTCAAAGTCGATCTAAGCCTAGAGGAGTAATGATAACCTGGACGCTTAATGACCCAAAGTTGTTATAAGCCTATACAGGTGAATGCGGGCTTGAACACAGTGTTCTCGCTGGGCTAGACCTACAGGTTAATGAGGACTTGGGCATCATTCT
>WSXT02073720.1:0-26635 GCA_011762715.2 Neuroterus valhalla
TTACTATGGTTCTTTTGATATTTCTTGCGCAATTTCTTGTATAAGTTCTTACTCAAGATCTTGATCTCTTATTTTCATGAGGGTGAAGCTTTCAAAATTAGTCAGTTTGCGAATAAAAAACACTATGGAGACTTTTGGTTCTAAATATATGTAATTCTTTAATCTTTTGAAGAAAAGAGTCTTGGAAAATTCATTTTTTGATATTACATGCTTCATACCTAGAATCGCGCAATTATGGATGTCTTTCATTTACAACTACGAGATATTTGGAAGAGAAATTATTGAACTCGTATGTATTCAGATTTATACGTGAACTTCAACGACCAGGGCTTTCAATTCAAAATGGAATTGTTAAATGTAAAAGAATTAAATTTAAAATCTCTGAATTGTTAGCAATTTGAGGTTTTATAATTCATAGCTTTTTGACCTAAAATTATCTAATTTTGAACGTCACAAGCTGAAAATTCTGCAACTATTGAAGTCACGTCATACTGAGCTTCAATGGCATTTTCTTTTAAGAATTCATGTTAATATGGAATGAGTTATTAGATGAAAAAAAAATTGAATGAGGAGGGATAAAGAATGCTTTTTTAGTCCTGATTTTTTATGAATGCGAGAAATCCGGATGTGTATGGCCTACACATATTCTGATATCTTAATAATACAATTTTGAAAAATTAATATTTAAAACCCAGCAATTTTGCGTATACGAATTCAGAAGTATTGGATCTCAGATGCATTCAATTGGAACTACATTTTAAAAGTGATTCAATAAGGGCAAACTAAAGTACGAAAATAACCTGCTGAAAGAAAAGGACAATGAACTTTTAAAAATTCTTCTGAAAAGAATGGACTATTTCACGTTTTTGAATATTTTCAAGTCTATAATTAATCGATAAGAATGCATTTACCCAAAATTAACTTGTTAATTCTAAGCCCTGAAAATTGGAAGATTAAACATTTAGTCTTCCGACAATGGAATTGGAAACCATAACTGTGCTTATCACTAGATTATTTCCAATTGCACTCGTGCAATCTTATATTATTAAATATGGTATCAAGAGTCATTGTAAAAATTTGGATAAATTTTACTGATAAAACTAGGAATCAAAAGAATAGAATTGTTTAAGACAAGGTATTAAAAAAAAATCTCTGTAGATCAAGTTTGAAAACTGAGAACTGCTCGTTTTCTCGTCTGGCCAATCTTGACTTTTCTCCTACTAACGAATCGATCAAGTTCTTCCCTCGTTGACCAGTCTGAATTTTTCCGACCTTCGGCTACTTCCTTTATTATCCCTTCAAATGATTCAATACATCCTCTGACTGAGCATGTACTTTCTACTTGTGAATTGACAAAGATCAATAAGCTATATAAACTGTTGAAATCGAAAAGCATTTGGTTCCTTTCAGGTAATTATTTTTATGGAAATAATAATTGTTTAGACAGAATCTCGTCTGGCCAGGAATTGATATTTTTACGAATCTATCGGAAAAAATGACTTCTCATAATGTACCAACTTTCCCCTCAAATATTCTGCTCATTACCTTCCCCCCAAGAAAATCTGCCCGCTGCGCGGGTAAATCTCGTTGCGCGCAACGCGCTCGGTTACTTTTCGCTTGATTCAGTTTACAGTGTAATGCATACACAGAGTTGAAATGATTGCAAAACTGTTGAAAACCTCTACTTTAATGAATTTATTTATTTTTGATTTTTGAAGAAAACTTTTCAACATCAATTTTACTCAACGCTCTACTGGCCTTAAAGAACACATTCTAATTACAATACTCGCTACCGATATTCACATCTCGCATAGTTTGGCTAGAAAGTTGCATTTTTTACTGTTGGAAAAGCATTGTCTCGATTAAAACAAAAAATATACGTCTTATTGATAAATGGTTCATTTGAGACTTGTGGACCGTTATGAACAATATTTCTTCAATAGATAACAGTGAATTTGTGGATTTTTTGAAGATGAACAATTTTTGTAGTTTTCATTACTATTGTATCTTGCAAAGTTTTGCTAGAAAATGAAAATTTTCATTTCTGGGAACATCTTTCAAATAGTATTGGTCCTCAATATATGTTAACACCTTGTCGTGTTCGCGGAAAAGTGTGACATCCACGAATCCACACACATGTCTGCACATACTTCTAAACACACATCCAAACACACGCATCCGGACAATAGTTCAAAACATTGAAATTGGCATTTTTTGAATGAGGAACGTTCAATTTAACCAAATAGAAACTTTTCGAAGTTGTTGCCATTACAAAACTTCTTCTATGTGGATGCAATAATTTGGAATTGTAGAAACTGAGAAAAATGAAACCCTAATGATTATAATAAAATGTGGGGGAGAGGGGGAAGTTGTGAGCCGGAGGGAGTTGTGAGTCATTTCGATTTCTGCCATGCTGTGATTGCTAGGTTTGTTGTATGTACTCTTCAGTGTTGCTCTTGACCCAAGCTAACTTTTCAGTGAGTATTTATCACATCTGCAGGCGTTCTTGGCCTTCATGTGAATCACTCATTGTTGAATCGCATCAAAAGTTTTTTTGGTACTTGTGTTTGTGGTATTTTAAAACCCGTTTTGCAGACAACTCTAGAGGAAAGTTTATACAAAACATTCCTTTGGCCATTGTCTCTCTACACAAAAACGAAAATTTTGATAATTGTTCAATGCGTCGATAGCGATGCGTCCATTCTAAATAAGCCCGATATGGGGAGTTATGAGCCACCAGTTGTAGGGAGTTGAAGGGAGTTGATGAAGACTTCAGCATCATCTGTATGGGCACACTAACGAAAAAATTGAATAGAAATGACGCAATACATTGAAACATGTGCGACTGTGCTGTTCACTTGATGGGTGCCAACATGACGTATGGGTAATACACCTGTTTTAATTGCGAATCTGATTAATTTATGCGAATCTTCTAGTTACATCAAATTTATCTTAAATTTCATTTCCTAGTTCTTTATTAAACGTAAATTATGAAAATATGCTGTTTTCTGGCATTTTTTGACATGGCTCACAACATCCCATCGAAATTACGAATGCCGATTCTTTTACTTCTAGCCGATCTGCAATATTTCAAAGACAACGGTGATTTTTTTCAAATTCTTTCGTCCAGTAGTTGTGTTTAGATGTCCTCTAAAAATTCAACTTAAAACATTCACAATCTATCGATTTTTATGGAAGATATAACTCGAAAACAAAACCCGGCTCACAACCCCCCACTCTCTCCTAAATTATTACTGAACGTGTTTAACATATTCAACTTTTAAACTGCTTATTTGACCTATTTCATCTGCTCCAAATATGACATTAACTAGTTAAGGATGCCATGTTTTCCTCGATGGAGAAAAAGAAACGAAAGTGACAATTTAAGGCGACATTTAGAGCGTAGGTAAAAAAAGTACCTACGTAGATTTTTCGAAGTGAGAGGGTTTGAGTGGCGGGATTCTCGAGGCTCATCCTACTCGAACCGCCACTCGAAGGACGTCCCTAATGGGAACAGGCAGTGGGCTGGGATGGGTTGACAATCCTCTAATTACTTTAAAGTAGTTTCCGATTCCCCAGCCGCTACCGTGGCGATCGAAGGGGATTCGAGCGCGACGTCGAAAAATGTTCACTGCGAACCGAATCAACTGCACCAAACTTGGCCATCTATATCGTGTTGTATGAGGTCGTACCGCCGAATCAATAGTGCCCTGGTAAATGACCACTTCCTGTAAAACTCGTCTGAAACCTTCTCTTCAAAAACATAAATCGTCCGCCTTCTTTCATAACACGATACTCTGTTATTTCTGAATTAAACTTTAATTCCGCATTTCATTCATTCAAATTTAGTTGATCGTTCGATAATGTTCCGTTTATCATTTATTTTATTTGAGTCCGAAATTCAATTAAAGTAGTCTTGACACACTCAAAATATTTGTACTACGTTCACCAGATTTCGGTTAACTAAGATACGGTCAAATTCAGATCTTCTATTTCTTCAAAAAGAACACTTCAATAACAAGATGAATAGATGATGTAATTGAAACTTTTTTTAGAGTTAAAGTGCATAATTTTGATTGAAGTGTGTCGAGTCGAAAAGGAAATTCAAACACATTTAGAAGGGGATCAGAGAAGATGTTCCCCATCCTACTTCTGTCAAAAGGGTTTGGAACTTAAACCCTTGTCCGCTTCCTTGAAGCATATCCTGAACATAAAATATTAATCAGATTCAAACATGTATTCTCCTTTATTTTATACTTCCTTTAAGGCCAGTTACAATTGAGATTCAAGTGTATTCTTATTTTCGTGTGAAGACTTTCCCAATTTTTTTACATTCATATTGTGGATTCGATTCCCGCCTCGCACTCTGGAAGAGCTTCGGCGGGCCACGGAGAGTCGTGAGCCCGGTACCTCTAGAGTTCTTAGAGTTCTCCAAGTGTTAAGTAGCTGTTGCTCTTGGTGGTTCGGAACCCACCGTAAACTGTAGGTCCCCCTCACCCCTGAATTAGTGGTCAGAGGTGGAAAGGAATAGAGAGAAGGTTATGCCGAGACTCTCAAACCCGTAACAGGGAGAGAGTATAAACAAAATTCCAATTCCAGTAACTTCGATTCTATCTATCCAAATATTCCAGATTTCAAAGGTAAAGATAATCGTCTGAAACTCTGAATTGTATGAAGATAATGAAATTTTGCAGATTGAAAATTTTGGAAGTTAATAATCCGAACTTAATGTTTATACCAAGAGACTGTCTCAATTTTCGAATTTGTTTGACGGAAGGTTACAATGATCTGATTTTATATTATAAACTTGAGAAACTCACCCCTTTGGTTAATTGTACTTTGAAATGTAAAATAATTTGCAGAAGATTAGGCTTTAAGAACTTTGTACAATCAGCCCGGATTTCTTCACAGTTGTTCTTCTTATTATAAGCCTATAAACTATTTTTTTCCAGCAAAAATCCAAAACTTACAAAAAAAATCGATGCAATTCTTTTTTTAAATACTGTTACCAGGTTTTGAACCATAACTCCAATTTTTTCGATAAAAAATGATAATCATAAAGGAAATTTCAGGTAGCTTCGGATTTTGGCGCAATTTGCTTTTTCACAAGCGAAACTGCCACATAATGTGAACAAAAGGCAACAAACCTAACTACCGTTGACAATTATCTACGCACGGCGCGTTTCTCCTTTCTTCCCCTTCTCCGAGCGCTTCTTCAAAAATTCTCTTCTCGTTTCTCCTTTCCACATCGCAGTCACCGCATGAACGCATTCAAGGTGGAAAGAGAGGAAATTGACGAGTGACATTTACTTACACGTTGCTCACGCAATATTAATATAAACAGTGCCCAAATTTATCAAAATGAGATAAATAATGATTTTTAAGGAATTTGTGAGTTACTTGTTATTACTTTTTTATTATGTTATTATTTTTTTGATGATGAAGAGAAAGGGAGCCACATCAAGTCACATTTGGCAAACCTCATCTGCGGAAAGGATCACCTACAGCAAGTCTCCCTCGCGGAATGTCTCTTCTGCGGCAAGTCTCCCTCGCGGCATGTCTTACTTGTGGCATCTCTCTTCAGTAGACTGCCAATTTTGTGTCAAGCTTCCCGAACCGAATTGTCTACCTGTGACATCTCCCTCTCCCCTCTCCTCCAAAGTGGCAGGAAAGCGGCATCTCTCCCTTGAGCAAAATTTGAAGTAGCGAAATGCTATTTATGAAAATGATTTAGGTCAAATACCTTCCCTTTTTCCTATGTTAGGGAGACTTGTAGCACTTTTGCCACTTTTGACAGGAAGAGATGCTGCAGGGAGACAATTTTGTTTTGGAGGCTTGCCACAATATCGGCAATCTACTTGGGAGAGATAACTCAGGAGTGACTCGCCACAAAAGTGACATGACGCAGATGAGTTCTTCTACAGTTAAAACTTGCTGCAGATGAGATTCGCTGCAAGTGAGATTTGCCGCAGATGTGTTTTGCCAAGGGAAAGTAACCATTTTTGTCAAGTGACCTAGATACACGCAAGAGCTTATTGCGTAGCAGATTTAATTTTTGAGCAAAAATAGATATTGATTAACAATGAGGAAAAAAGGAGACAGAAGTGAAGTAACGCAAATATGGTTTTCCTCATAGCCAATGCGAGATTTAGCTAGTGTGTAGAAGACTGCGGTGACAGGTGACGGCGTGTTGTGAGGTGCATAATGAATAATGCGGAAGCCGAACCACATGCCGTTCCTGTCCCTTCACTTGGCTGACTGAATGACAGCCAGTCTAGGAAAAACTGCTGATTGGCTGAACAGGCTCGTGCCTGCCACGTCGCTCATGTTTGTGTGTCTACCTTCGTTCAAGTCTGATCGAAATCGAAATCGGAATACACGGTCAACCTCGACGAGGCCAACGTCCAGAAAAAGGACACTTACAATTTCTCCTACAGACAACCCGAATCGCATCCCTGATATTATGTTCATCAATCGATAATGATATTGTCTTTTTAGACAGAATTTCTGGACTTAAGCCAATTTTTCAGCAACTATTTCAATAATAACATTGATAATTTTATTCATATCGTCTGTTTAATTTTATGATTTTTATGTACGATTTAGATCGAATTTAAAGATTACTATGGAAGAAAAATGGTAGTCTGACCGAACTCTGGTACTTTTACTTGAGAGTCAATAAAGATCTTAGTCTAGCTCCCTAGACTTTTCCTTTTTTATCTCTTCTAATATTCCAATTACTATACTTATTTGAATCATCTGTATAAGTTTAAGAGGGTAGGAAGTTGTGAGCTTGGTTTTGTTTCCGAGGTTTATCTTCCATAAAAATCGATAGATTGTAAATGTTTTAAGTTGAATCGTTAGAGGACATGTGAACACAACTACTGGACAAAAGAATTTGAAAAAATTCACCGTCGTCTTTGAAATATTGCAGATCGGATAAAAGTAAAAAATTCGGCGTTCGTAATTTCGGTGGGAAGTTGTGAGCCATATCAAAAAATGCCAGAAAACAGCATATTTTTGAAATTTATGTGTAATAAAGTAGTAGGAAATGAAATTTGAGATAGATTTGATGTAACAAGAAGATTAAAAAAAATTAATCAGATTCGCAATTAACACAGGTGTATTACCCAGTCGTCATGTTGGCATCCTTCAAGTGCACAGCACAAGCGCACATGTTTCAATGTATTGCGTCATTTCTATTCAATTTTTTCGGTAGTGTGCCCATACAGATGATGCAGAAGTCCTCATCAACTCCCTTCAACTTCCTACAATTGGTGGCTCATAACTCCCCATATCGGACTTATTTAGAATGGACGCATCGCTATCGACGCCCTGAACAACTGTCAAATTTTTTTTTTGTCTAGAGAGCCAATGGCCTAAGGAATGTTTTGTAGAAACTTTCCTCTAGAGTTGTCTGCAAAACGGTTCTCAAAATACCACAAACACAAGTACCAAAAAAAACTCTCGGTGCAATTCAACAACGAGTGATTCACATGAAGGCCAAGAACGCCTGCAGCTGCGATATATGCTCACTGAAAAGTTAGCTTGGGTCAAGAAAAACACTGAACAGTACATAAAACAGACCTAGAAATCACAGCATGGCAGAAATCGAAATGGTTTACAACTCTCTTTGGCTCACAACTCTCCACTCTCCTCCTCATAAATGTATCATAGAACAGTTACACTCCTGCCCAATAATCTTTGCCCACCCGAGAACGAAACAGTTCTAACTTTGAAACTCCATATCTCGGCTGGAAATTGACCTAGAGAAGTGCAGAAGCTCATTCGAAAGGTATTTTTAAGTGCTTTGAATGATATATATTAAAATAATGCCAAGATATTTTACTTGCGCATAAGGAGCTAAAACTGAAAACAAAAAATACGAAATTTTTGTCGTATCTTTAACCGCTCGCCACTTCGAGGGAAAAAATCGTAGGAAAAAATTAAAAAAACAGTTGTTTAGCTTTTCTTCGCACTATGCAAATTCCTCGTTGAAAAATATTTTTGAACTAGAATCAGCGATTACATGAACATTTTCTTAAGAAACAGCGCTTTTATTCATGGCTATTAATCTTGGAAAATTCGATTCGTAGAAAAAAGTTTACCTGGAAGAAAATGTTCTATTTTGTGAGAAGGATACGTGGAAAAAATTTGATTATCATATGAAAACATTTTTTTCAGTCATAATATCTAGTAGCCTAATTTTTTCAATATTTCATTTTTCGTCAGGTCCGTAGCAACTAAGTTGGTTTGTTTAAAAATTGCTCCAGGTACATTTTATGGCGTTTTCAAATTCGCAAGTGTAGAAAAATGAAATATTGAAAAAATAAGGTTACTAGATATTACGACTGAAAAGAATGTTTTTATATTATGATGAAATTTTTTTTACGTATTCTCCTCAAAAAACAAAACATTTTTTTCTAAGTGAACTTTTTTCTAAGTGAACTCTTTTCTACGATTCGAATTTTCCAAGATTAATAGCAATGAATAAAAACGCTGTTTCTGAAGGAAATGTTCATATGATCGCTGAATTTAGTTCGAAAATATTTTTCAACGAGTGATTTGGATAGTGCCGAAAAAAGCTAAAAAACTGGTTGTTTACTTTTTTCTACAATTTTTTTTTTCGAAGTGGCGAGCGGTTAAAAATACGACAAAAATTTCGTATTTTTTGTTTTCAGTTTTGGCCTCTTATGCGAGAGGAAAATATCTTGGCATAATTAAAATATATATCATTCAAAAAAGCTTAAAAATACCTCCTAAATGAGCTCCTGTACAGTTCTCTTGGTCAATGTCCAGCCGAGATATGTAGTTTCAAAGTTGGAGTTGTTTCGTTCTCGGGTGGGCGGAGATTATTGGGCGGGAGTGTACATAAAATAAGAAAAGGCTTGAAAAATAATCGTCTAATTTCACTGTAGTTGTTCTACCTTTGAATCGATCTTATGACAATGGATTTTTCATTTGTCAATTCCCTTATCAATCTCTTCAAATCATATAATATAACTTAATGATTATTAACTGAATTCGCAGAAATAATATATTGCCTGACTAGAAGACAAGATCAAGATGAGATATTGACTAGCAAGATCTCATTTCGAATTTTCCCACTTACCTATTCTTCATTATTTGACTATCGAATAAATTTGCATCCCCTGCATGAATAATCAGAATTTGAAGTACAGTTTCTATTAAATGAGCGCCTTACTAACCTTAGATAGTTTTACTTACGAATCAATTAAGATCTTTCTATTCTTAAATTCCTCACTTGTTTCTATTCCATTACTTTTTTCAATAATTCAATTCCTAAATTACTTTGCATTATCTGTATGAGCTATTAGAATCTGCAGTATAGTTAACATAGAATAAAGAAGCCCAGAATAATAACCGTCTGACCCAATTTGAGTTCTTCTACTCGCAAATCGATCTTGCTACCCTGGATTTTTCAACCTGTCTTTATATTTGATTCTCTCTTTAAATAATAAAATATTATTGATGGAATATTTTGCATGGTTATAAAAGTCCATAAATTTCGAGTTATAATGGTTATAAGAAGAAACCTCAGAAAAATCATTGACTGACATCTACTTTATCAATTGAAAAATCATGTAGTACAATATGTGCAACAAAAATGGCCATCAAAAAGATCGGCTGGTTAGAACTGACTAGTTCTACTTGGGAATAAAGAAATATTTTCTTCTGGAGAAATTCTGCTTGTCCGGATTTTTTTCACATACCCATTTCCTTATCATCGCTCATAATAAACAATCAATAATTAATAAATCACAGATATAATTCGGATAAAATAACGAAAAGTAATAAAATCTATCACCTCATCAAAATAATAAAATCAATATAGATCTCGTTTTCCTTGTCTGGATTTTTTTACTTGACTCTTTTTTATAATCTCTTTGAATATTTTTATTATTAAATTGATTCACATTGTCTGCACAAGTTCATGAATTGATCAGAAGAATCAACATAAAAAGGGCCAGAAAAATTATGGTCTGATCAGACTGTACTTGTTCTACTTGGGAATCGATCCTACTACAGTGAATTTTTCCACTCATCCATTTTCTTGATTATCTCTCAAAATCATGTGATATAATAAATAGAATAATTTTTATCCATACGAAAATCAAAAAATTTTGATCTTTAATCATCTTGAAAAAATCGTTCGAAAAGATCTTTCTTCTTCAAAAGTTTTCGACGAGCAAGATCTCATCTCGAACTTCTCTTCTTACCTATGTTTGATACCTTTCTGAATAATTCAATAATAAATTATTGCATATTATATCTACAAATTACTGAATGAATTCATTATTTCAATATGAGAGAAAAACGGCCTAAAATATTATTGTCTGCGGAAATCTGACTGTGAGATGAAAAATCCTTATAATACTTCTCGTCTGGTCAACATTGAGTTGTTCTACTTGTAAATCGATGAAGATCGTCTATTCTACTTATGACCTTTCACTTAGCTATTTTATTATTCATCTCTTCAAGTGCAATTTAATTGATTAGATAAATTGCGTCTGTATAAATGAATGAATTTTTGTACTATCATTATCACAAAAAATAGCCAGCAAAATCACGTCTGACGTCTTGTCTAGAATATCAGGATTTTTCCACTAGTATATTTAGTAGATTTTATCTTTGTAGCACAAAATCAATCTAATAACTTTCTGCCCCAATAAATAAGTGCTTTGAATAATTATGAAATCATATACAAATTATTATGAAAATAGGTCATCAAAATTAAATTGATAAGAGGTTGGCAAAATTTTGGCTAAAGCTTTCTCGTCGTCTCCAAAGCCGCACGGTCGATGTGATGTTGTTGCTACTGTGATATAAATTATAATTAGCGGTGCAGGTAATGCCCATTGAATTAATAATCTACGGGCGACAACAGCAACTATTCACCCGTGCCAGTGCGTTCTAGTCCAACCACTTCTTTCGTAGAAAGCCTCCGTATTTATGCAAAACAGACTCGTTATTTTCGGGATTAAATTACTTTTATGAGCAGTTGATGGAACCTTTTACGAAAACGTCCAAACGACTATCACAAATATTCAAGCAAAAAGTATCATCTTTTAGAAATTTTATAAAATTGAAAGTACCTATTTTATCTATTCGGAAATATTTTGCCCAGAGGCTTTCCATTTTTCAATCCAGAAAATATATACAATTTTGTATAACCCAAATTTATTCACATCTTCGAATGAAGAGATAATTTCAAAAGTGGAGACCTTATACAGAATAATAAATGCAAATTATTATCTGACACTACACTCGACTGAATAATGTATAAAAAATGAAAGTATTCCAATAAATTTGAAGACCAAAGTTCATAATTAACTGAGTACTTAATCGTAAAATTAGACTGTACAAAGTGTTATTACAATAAATGAGGGCAACCTTTCGATTAGGAAAATGAGAAAATAATTTTTACCCTCCTCAAAATGGGATAAATTGCGGAAATCATTGGCCGATGCCACACCCATCTGGGCTAGTAAGATTAAAAGGGTAATAATGAAATACAAGAACGGGTAATTCGCTCGCATTTCCCCATAATTTGGAGGAAAATATATGTTCTTCCCAGGGTGACTCAGGTCCCCATTTCCAGTCTGTTAAATATAATCTGGTGTAGTACTTGTTACTTCTTACTTTTCCATTCCCTGAAAGGGTAGGATACTCCCAGTTCCCATTTCCCTACAGGTCTCTCGGCGGTGTAGGCTAGTAAGCGCGGAACAAGGGGTTAACCTCCTTCATTATTCAGACGTTCATTATATATGAATAAATTTTCGAGCAATGCCGAGATAAAGCTGCCAAGTTTTAGGCGCTCGCTTCGCGCTGAATATTTAGAAGGCACTGTCACGCAATATCGTTATGCTCATCTTCTCAAGTTCCCGAGGTTCCTGTCGTATTTTCTGATTAATGCAGACGATCACGAATCACCGCTTTGGGTGATAAAATGCCCCAATTCGTCTTCCTCAAAGAAAAGATCACGTGTGAACTCTGATTATTTGAAAAATAATCTATACCTCCATTTCTCTCTGGTTTATACAGGGGAAATTTGCCTAGAAAGATCGATTTTACGAGGGAAATGTACCTAATTTGCGGACACATTCTCTCCGAGCGCTTTGTAAAATGATGTTTGTGAAATGCGATCCTGGGGTTCCTTTGGTTTGTTGATTACGAATCTCGAGACAGGTTTCCAGAATTTAGAATGGCCGATCCAATATGGTCGACGGGAATCTTGAAAAATTCATGAAAGTTTGTGAAAATGATGTACTGGATTACTACTGATGGGTCGCTGATGATGGATATCAAGTCAGGTTTTTCAATTCAAAAATGGCCTATCCAATATGGTGGACGCAACATAAAGGATACATCATATTGAAAATTGAAAATCTAACTTGATATTCGTTATCGTGTTTACGGATAGCACCATCGCCAAACCTGATTTTCAGCTGCAGAACGTCTCAAAGCGTGGAGATCCCTTAAAAATCAAAGATGCGAAATTCGGACGATTCCAATACTCTCTAAATCATGCATAATAGGAATGTATAAAAACATGAATCATCGATTTTTTGTTTTTTCAATACAATTTTCGATGGTTAAAATCAAAACCACGAGTCTCATCAGAAAATGGTACAGAGCAAAATTTGTAGATTTTTTGCTGCTGGTTTTTGTGAGAGTCGAGTCTGGATTTGAATTGCGGCTGCGGTTTCGCGGTGTCTTGTGTCATTCACAGGTTCCTTATAGATTGAGTTTTCACGGTATCAATCGGCAGGAGTGGGGAGGCCGGCATTCGCGCGGTCTCACACCCAGGGCAGGTGCACGCTTCTCTCCTGCAGTCCAGTTCCTTCTCGGTCCTTGCACTGACCGGTAGTTTCCCTTTGGGTTCCTGCGAGTGGACCCTGACCAGTCGAGTCGCGGTTCTCGTACCGACCCTGCAGGCGAACGGGCCGTCGACTGGTTGATCATCATTGAACAGGTCGTATACTTCAGGTTGTATATTTGTATTCAAGTTATCTGGGTTTCCCGACTCGATCGTCTTTTGGTGTTGTGAGAAGTGACGAGTCAGATGACGTATCACCTCCAGTTGCGTCGGGATCGATGATCCTGGGAGAAACATCGTGATCGTAGTTTCCGGAGGCTATATCTGTGCTAATTTTCCTAAACCACCGCCAATATTTTTGATACAATTTGTTTGCCTTGGCCTTTGAACTCCTGGACATTTTTGTGGACGGATATATTCTCCTTTGACTGATCGTGGACTTGAGAAGCGTCCTTTCCTCGCTGGCCCACGCCAATCCGTCGTTATTTCTTTAACAGAAAGCTATAGTTTCTCAGCCAGAGTTTTTTTGTTTTCTAGGTTGTTGAGTTCAAAATTTGATTTTTCGTTTTTTGAATACACATTTCGATGGTTGAAATCAAAATCACGAGTCTCATGGAAAAATGGCCAAGAGCAAAAGTAGATCTTTTGAAGAGCTACAATTTTTTTCTTCCTTTTGGGACCCTTAAAAAGCTCTCCAAAGCTCAATTCGATCCGGCATTTTTTTCGGAGTGATGACCAAAAATAAATATGAGATATTCCGAATTTTTGTAAGACCTTCATGACTGTGCTGATGGTAGAAGCAGACACTATGAACCGATCTCCACTAACAGGGGTAGAATTTGAATGATATAATTCGATAGCATTTTGATAGCCACTTCCAAACAGAGAATATTATCAATAAAATGAATATTATCTTCGAAGGAATTAAAAATTCTCCGTTCAGTAGTAATTTTTTCTTTTATCAAAAAGAAAAAGTAGAACGATAATAAAGCAATAAATCGAAAATAAAATTATAAACCTATATGACCAACTATAGTAATGAGCAAAATGCTTATGTAATAAAAACAAGTAAATACTGAATCCATTCTTCTCAACTTTGACAAAAATTTATTGCTTATCTCATAATTATTAGTGAGAATCTAATTATAGAAACATGGTTCAGAATTCACTCTTATTTGAATGTAGTCTATCGCCGCACCGCGTCGGTCCTGAAAGTACAATATTATCACCTGAAAAATAAAGTAGTATTAAACTTACTAATACTGCTTGGGGATTCAAAGAGATTTTATAGACGAAAGTGAATATTTGACAGATTACATTTTTGTTCCATCTATTGCTGTTTGGGTACAAACGAAGATGATGACTGTATAGTTCATACATGTAAGGAGATAGGGTTAAGTTGAGTATGAAAATTATTCTGGTTTTTCAAGAGTTACGAATATTGAAAGGGTGTGCCGTCCTGACGAAATCATATCTGTTCGTTGCGCCTGCAGCTTGTGGATCAACATACCATTGGTTCAATTGCAGATCATCTTATTGTTGGTTTTATTCACATCATGTCAGTGTGACATTCTATTAACCTCCCATTCCTTTACAATTTGTGCTCGGGTGTGAAACGTAGTTGAATAAAACTTTCACCTATTTAATAAATCGCATTACAAACATATTATGAACATTTAGTCACCTGCATCAATCAGCATACGGCAAGTATCAAATTTGTGATTAATGCTCCACTTGTTATACATATACTACACCAGAACGAGAGGGGGGGGGGCGCGAGAGAGAGAGAGAGAAGAGGGGGGGTATAAGTGCCATGCTACAGACATTTTCAGTCGCATTGAACGCGATGTGGACTCTCTCTCTCTCCCTCTCTCTCTCGTTCTGGTGTAGTATATGTCTAATGAGTGGAGCATACGTCACAAATTTGATACTTGCTGCAGGCTGATTGATGCAGGTGATTTAATGTTCATAATATGTTTGTAATGCGATATAATAAATAGTTGAAAAATTTATTCAATTACTATATTACAGTAAATAGTACATTTTATATAACTTTGACTAGAAATTAATTTATATCTGCATATTACACTTGGAACTGACAAACCTTGATAATTCAACTCCTTTAAAATATTATTCTCCAATTAAGATCGACTTTATACTCTCTGCTTCAATATTTATTTCACTGGCGTGCATGTATGCATAGAGTGAGAAGATAGCTGTTTTTTCCAATCGATGAATGAAATAACAATCAAATTTACACTTTTCTTTTAACGCGTAAGAGCAAAGCTTCTGTCGGCGGTCCCGCGACTGCTCTACTTTCTATCTCTCAACCACTGGTAAGGATTCCTTGAGAGTATTTGAATCTTTTGTCGGATCGCTAAATGTGCTCTCTAGTCGCAACTGTTTCTCAAGTACCGTGATGTATGAGTGCTTCCTCCTTTACCTTGTGCTTTATTAATTAGTATTCCTTAATAGCGCTCAGCCTATCATGAGCGTATTCCGCATGGTGCCTAACCGTTTATTCGCTGGAGCTCCCTCCCTTCTTGATTACTGATGTCATTGATTCGTTTCTGCCATTGATTCAAATAACATTTACCAGCTTGCATACAGGAGGAGTCTGGTGGACTTGATAACTCATTCGAAGCAGATTCTTGGCACTGGTTGGTTTCTGAAATAAGTACCATCGGCAGACCGCCTGTCTGGTGTGCGCTATGGATTTTGACAAGTCTTCTCCGAAGAAGAGCATCCAGCTCTCCATTCTTAGATGCTGGCTTTGGATATCAAGAAGTTCTTAGGACTATATCGTAGCTCATGACTCTATAGTTATATTTCAGATTATATTGATTGCTCTGTGAAGCGGTATCTCCTAGCGGGTGGAGGCGCGGCAAGTCATGTGTCCTGTTTTCAGATTTATTCGTCCGTGGCAGGCGGAGGAAGCTTCCTTCCGAAAAGATTCTGTTACATTCTCAAGGAGATGTTTGCGGTCTTTTTTTTATTAGATGTATATCTGTTCAGCTTAAAGTTGATCAGCGGGTGGAGACAGGCATTGTCCATCATTTTGTTATATTACAGATTCCTGAGTTTGTGACCTGCTCTTGCAGTATATTGACGAATCATATAAGCGTGATAGGTCACAAAAGAGTCACGAAAGAGTGATTGGTCAAAACTCGAGCCTCCTTCCTCCATCAAATATCAATACATAGATCTCATAGATAGATATGATAGAAAATATATTGGTCACGAAAGAGTAAGTGGTTACAATTTTAACCCCCTTTCCCATTTAAAGAGACGGGGCACAATATTCTGACCACTCAAAAATAGTGATTTGACTGACAATGGTCACCAAGCGAGTGCACAGTATAGTGACCAATCATAGGAGAGTGATTGGTCTCAACTTGAACTCCCTTCCCCGTTTGAAGGACGAGGGGGAAGACACTGACCCTATCACAAAAGAGTGATTGGTCACGAAAGAGTGTTTGGTCATAAATCGCACCTTCTTCCCCAATTGATGTGGGAAATAACCTCCTTTCACATTCGAAGGGAGTGAAGTGGGATCGCAGTATAGTAACCAGTCATAGAAGAGTGTATATCCAGTCGTGAAAAATCTGATCATTTAATTACAGGAGATTTTTCATAAAATGAACTAAACAAATCCGTAAATCGTGTGACTGGTCACATCCTTACCCCTTTTTAATATCCCAGATAATGTTTATTAATTGTGGAGTTGTGCTGAAATTTTTATTATATGTCGTCTATTTTCTGAGAAACTATAACTCGAAGAGTCAAAATATTCCTTGTAATGATGAATTGTAATGAGTTGAGATGAAGTAAAAGACCAAATTTAGTCAGAATGCCCATTCTTTCCAGGACCCCGCCTCACACTGTTGTCCTAACACAAAATGAATTCGGAAAAAACCTGTAAGAAAAATTACAAAAAAAAAACCAATAGTGACCTTTACGAAACATAACCTTGGGTACAAAATTGACAAGTCGATGCATAACAATCTCCTCTATATATTTTAAAAATTCATGAATTCCATAAACTAAATGAGATTACCCGTAAGTTACCTCAACCGATATTCGACTATTTTTTTAGATTTTCTCGTTAATACATTTTTTAGTGGAAAAGAAGATCTTTACACAGAATACATGAAATTCGCAAAAGAAACAGTTGAACTTGTAACCAACAAGACAAATTTTCAACCAAAAAGGATGACTTTCTGAGATAATCGTTTGAATTTTCAGAAAAATAATTAAATGCACAACCGTAAAAAAAATTTTTTACCGAAAGATATCAATTTTGTAATTAGGACGAAATTCAATCTGAATGATGAATTTTCAAACGAAAAAATATGTATTTTTACCCGTGAAAAGTAATTTTCTACCCAGAAAGACAAATTTGTGCCGAGAAAAGATAAATTTGCAACCGAAAACGATAACTTTTTATTAAGATTGTTCAATCTATAACCAAACTCTTATCACATTTTCAACCGTAACCGTAGTTCAAATTTCAACCAAGCATTTGAATTTGGAACTTTAGAAGATTATTAGAAGATATCGCTACCAGAAGAGATGAGCATTAAAATCAAAAACACCAATTTCCTACAAAGCAGTTCAATTCCTAATCCGAAAATAAAAATTTGAAGGGATGGACTTGAGTACGCTGAATGACCACGCGCGGACTCTTGCATCGGACGAGTATCTAATCTCCAAACATTAGTCTTGAAAAACTTGAAATCGTTTTTCATAAGATACATAAAACATTTCAACACCAGATTAAGAACTTACTAGGGATTTTTTTTCCAAACACGATGCGCTAAGAACCTATTCATTCTACGCTTTCGTTTCGTGAAAAAAGGCTTTTAGATTTTCCATTTCTCGCAAAACCTGCAGTTCTTTTCGTCGCCATTTTTCTACGTCTATGTTTTGATCCTAGAGATGGCGTTATAGTCGAGCAGAAAATTTTCAAATTCGTTGTTATTTTTGCTCTTCAGTATCGATATGAATATTCTCACTACTGATGGCATAATTATATACCTTGATTGAGAAAATATTAACCAATATTGACCTTGAAAGTGATGTCGATGGTTTCAGTGAATCTGGCTTTGCACTAGGTGTCCAAAATGATATTCTACAGGAAGTTTTCTACAAATTGATGTCCAAAGCGACCAATATTAACCTCAGAAGTGATGACGATGGTCCCAGTGCAAAAGGCTATGCACTAGGTGTCCGAAATGATATTCTACAGGAAGTTTTCTACAAACTGATATCCAAAGTGACCAATATTAACCTCGAAAGTGATGACGATGGTCCCTGTGCAAAAGGCTTGAGACAAGGTGTCCGAAATGATATTCTACAGGAAGTTTTCTACCAATTGATATCCAAAGTGACCAATATCAACCTCGAAAGTGATGACGATGGTCCCCGTGCAAAAGGCTTGGCACTAGGTGTTCAAAATGATATTTTACAGAAAGTTTTCTACAAATTGATATCCAAAGTGACCAATATTAACCTCCGAAGTGATGACGATGGTCCCAGTGCAAAAGGCTATGCACTAGGTGTCCGAAATGATATTCTACAGGAAGTTTTCTACAAATTGACATCCAAAGTGACAAATATTAACCTCGAAAGTGTAAACGATGGTCCTTGTGCAAATGGCTGTGGCCTAGGTATCCAAAATGATATTCTACAAGAAGTTTCGTACAAATTGATATCCAAAGTGACCAGCAGTACCTTCAAGAGTTATGGCGATATATATAATCAATTACAATAATATGTATCAATAAAAAATGATCAAAATGGATTATTAAATGATAAATTTAAAAAAGAAAAAGAGTAATCATCGGAAAATTATAATGAGGAATGATTGGAATGAAGCATTTGCACAATGGAATGATTATATGACAAATCATGAAGCCGAATTCATAAAATAGTAAAATATACACATATGAGAGTTCTGAAATCAACTCGAGCTAACTCTCAAGAGAACTACTTAGGTATTCAAACAATAAGTTAACGACATTTTAAGCATAGGTTTTCGAACATGAGTTTTAGTATAAGACATGGTCAATAATCTTTCTTCGATATTTCGGCCAAAAGTTATTGGCGGCTCGCTGAAAAGGAAGAACTAGCTAAATAATCATTACAATTTCTGCTCTAAGATTATTCAGGATCGTTCATTAATTTAACTTTTCATGATTCTTATAAACATTCACAGACTGTCAGAAGTGATCGTTATTTTCCCATGTATTGCTATGTACATTTTGGTAGCATGAAAAAATTTCCAAAACAGAAGTTAATAAAGTATCTACTCGTTTAGGTGAATAGGTTTTTGGTTATATATTTGATAAAGTTTTTAGTGTGCTCAGATTCGCAGATTAGGTAAATTACAAAAATTTTATTCTGCAAGTTAGATTGCTTTCATTTCACAGCTAGCCGCTAATATCTTTTAGTCGAAAAGTCGAAGAAAGATTATTGACCATATCTTATAATGAAACTCATGTTAAAAAACGTATGCCTAAAATACCGTTAACTTATTGTTTTAATAACTAAGCAATTAACTAGAGAGTTAGCTCGAGTTGATTTCAGAACTCTCACATGTGGACATATTAACAAGGAGGTAGAGATAAATACGATGAATTAGCTCTTTGTTCACATTTCCAATGTTTCTGTGAGGGTTAAATATACTGATATACTTTGATCGATGAGAAAATTGGCAAATTTTTCATGTCGCTAGCTCCCGGACACACGAAAATTCAGGATCTTCCAGTAAATATGACTGCCACTTGCGGTATTGTTTCTATTGCCAAGTGGCGAAACGGAGTTAGATCTCCTTATTATTCCTTCGTGGCATCAAGTAAGTATTTTTTGTCAAAGAATAATTATTATTAACCCAAGTTAATATTAATTTTATTTTTTGAATTAAAGATTCTAATTTTAGTCATCTTGATTAGTTCTCACAAAAGATTCCGTTTCACCATCCGCGAACCGCCTGCATTTTTCTGAAGGAGGATTTGCTGGACCGCTTCGCAGCTTAGTTGGTAGAGAATTCATCTGGTCCTTTTTGTACATAAGAGTGAACTTTATTTCTTGAAATAACCATTTTTAGTACATATAGTCGAAACTCTGCAATGGCTCTTAGCCTTTTAAAAATCAAGTGTCACATGTGGCACTACAGGGAAAGCAATGTTCACTATAGTGGCCACCTCAAGCAGATAGAATGTAACCTAAGGTTTTCTGGAATTATGTCCCTGGATTCAGGGCCTAATTTTCTATATATGGACCAACTTTTTCGCGAATCCACCTATAGTGTACGTTATTAAACACGCGCATGAAAACATCAGGGGCATGCTGATCGTCGATGCTTCCAGGATAAACGAGAACAGCAGCCAGTTTATTATTTACAACAAAGGCAGAACCACCATCTTCATGGGTGAAGAGACTTTCTCCCGACATTTGAGAAGTGCAGATATTTTCATTTGAAATTGGATGATCAGACAATGCGTAGTACCTTATACAATTTCTCAGGGGGAATATCGGCAGATGCGAAATGATTCGTTGCTCAGAGACGCGATTTGGTCTTGAGGGTTGCCAAGCAAGGACCGTAGCAATTGACGGTACAGGGCCTGAATAAAATCGTATTGGCCGATTCAATGATGGGTGTACGAAAGTGATAACTGGTGAAATCTCTAGAAGGGTGAGATATCCTTCCATGGATCTGTTCCTTGCAGTGTGATTTTCAACATTAGATACAATTCTGTACCCTGACAAATCTTCATTTGCACATGGCGTAGCAGTTAAGATATATTCAGGTGTGACTATGATACCTGTTCCAACTTTGAATCCTCCGTGTAGAATTTTCACAATGTGGATACCATTTCCGATGCTGTATTGTCTGTACCCTAAGACTGAATGATCCTTTTGGGGCGGAATTCTAAATTGGTTCCCTGCAAGTATAAACGATCAATCATTCACTAATATTATTGTGATAGACTATAAAACGCTTAGTCTCAAAAGTATGTCGAATTCGATATGATTCTGAGATACAACGTCCTGGACACTGGAAGAAATTTTGAGACACATAATCTGAATTTCAGTGGTTTTCTGTGTGTCTATGTTTTCTGATTATATAGGTTCTTCTCGGACCTTTTTATTAGGTTCCAGCAAAAAAAAGGAATGTTATATTACATCCTAATAGTTTATAAACGCTGCCTCTGTAGAAGACTACAATTATAACATTTCTTGGAAATAATTTATTTCTGAGCAAAGATATTTCATGGATATTTCACACATGTGTATAAAAGATTGCAATGTCTGTTCTCAAACTTCTTTGATGAACTCTTCCCGCTGAGCCCAGGTCCCAGCAAACACTGTAAGATAACTGTGATGTGAATTGTAAACCGAAGGGAGTAGCTGAGCGTTGGAACTCAACTGAGGAGGGACCCCGAAAGTTGACCCATTTTGAGCGCGGCTGGAGTTCGGATGGGTATCCGTTCATGAGAAACACCTGGGTCACGTTTTTGCACACTCGATGAAATCAAGTGTCTACCCTCAAACTCAACAGTCAGGGAACGGGCTTTATTTGGGAGCAGGTGTTCTGCAGTATTTCACTCCCCTAGCCGATTGCCTAGGCAAATGCAAGGACTTTCGATAAATATAAATGCAGTCCCCGGTCGTCACTCATAGGCTCTGTCCCCTCTAAGTCTTGCAGTGAGGTTTTCTGTCACGTCGGACGCAATTTTAAGACGAGGTTTGTAGCACAATATCTCTACATACCGAGGTTGGCTGCTCAAAAAGAGCATCCAGAGGTGCTTCCTCTCATGACTTTGATGGAAATGTTGGCAGTAGTATTGCTACTGATAGGGTTACCTATGCCAGACAGGAAGAAGACGAGGAGGAGAGGGACTAACAGGAACATCAAAAAAACCCAATTATGATGGAGAGTTTTATGAATATATTGAAACGCTAGTCGCTTCCTGAAGATCGTTGGTGCGTCACTGGAGCCACCGCTCGGGGCCACACCATGCGGGATGGTAGCCATGGTGAGCTGCAGGATAATCAGGCAGATCTCACCACCTAAACAGGAATATCGTGGGAGAGCATCAACTGAAATAAATCAATGAATGGAGAGTTCGCAGATAAGTATCCTTATATACAGAGAGTTTCAGGTTGAGCAGATCCACAATAATCTTCTCATTTCAGGAGACCGAGGAATGGAGATGAGGTGAGAGGTGGGAGCAGCGGGAGAAAACGTCGGCAATGAAAATCAGTTGGATGAAGCTGTACAGGATCAAACCGAGATTGATGGAACAGTACAACTCAATCACATTCTTGATGTTCCTGCGCAACCTTTCGATGCTCCAGTACCACCAGATCTTCCAGAAGCAGACGGCCCAATTCAACCGGAGGCTGTAACGTAGATTCAGGAACCAAGAAAGGGATTGAAATAGACACACTATATAAACAGTGATGTCAAACAACTCTATTTCGTTGCACAAAATAGTGGGCAGAGTGTGAGAAGAGGACATCATCGTCTATTCTTACTTCAGTACCCGCATCTAGCCACAAGAATAAAGGAACAAAATCTAGCAGATCAAAAACGCTCAATATATGTAACAGATTTCTTTCGGAGGTTAAGATAGCCACCATGAGAATGAAGAGACGACAACAGCCACCGTATAATGAAATCGTCACATGAGATGTAGATAATTAAGACGTAATCGAAGCTTAGGGCATAGGTGCTACTGATAATGAAAAACACGTACCGGGTCCACTAGAATCACACCCAGCCATCAACGTTTACGTTGATGTAAACAACGAAATCCCAGAAAAACTGCAGCACCTTGGAAAGAATTTTGGTCGAGCTTTTTCGGAGTTCAGGAATGCGGAACCAACGAATAGGCATTTTCTACCGAAAATGTCCATCACGAAGGATTTGTATGCACTTATAGGGCACCTTAACAACAAGGTTCTGCCTTTGCACTTGAATGAATAAACAACAGCGTTACAAGTGGATACTCTTGTGTATTGTGCGGCTGCGGCAGTCGTTGGAACTTTAGGTCGTAGAATAAGGCCTGCAGATGCAGTCTTTGCCCCAGGGAGGCAACAAGATCCACCATCGACACAGCTGGACACAGAAGTTCTTCAATCGGATGACATGACTGATCACTGGTCAGGCATTTGGGGAAATAAAAACAGAAGCAATATAGACGCTGTATGGTTTCAACCCTGTAATAGAGCCTACTAGGATCACAGACGCAGACGTTTCAGCGGTCCGAGAAATATCCAGTAATTGGAAAGCTCCAGGTAGCTGTTGCCTAAAAAAACGTGACGCCTGAAACGCATCTGAATTTCGACCAATAGCCTGTCTTCCAATGATTCATAAGTGTCTGACAGCTGTAATCGCAGATAAAGTTCATGTTCATGGTGATGAGAATAATATCCTAACCAAAGAATGAAAAGGATGTTGTAAGAACTCGCGAGACACTAAAGATCTGGTAACCATTGACGCTGTAACCATGTCACAAGCTATGAAAGATCAAAGAAACTTGTACGTGGCTTATACTGACTACAAAAAAGCGTTTCCATCGTGACTATTTGGTTCGAGCGTTGAAAATTTACAAGACCTGCCCAGGCATCATTGACCTCCCAGGTCGTGCAATGATGCTTTGGGAAATGTAGATCTGCTGCACATGGATGACCTAAAGCTGTATGTGGTGCCGATTGTGTGGAGATACCAACGAACCCAGCGAGCACATTATTGATAGCTGTCGTGTAATGGCTCAGAGAGAGAGAGAGTAGACGCAAAGAGATCATGATGTAGCGGGCATTATTCATCAACAACTCGCCTTAAACCTAGAACTCTTTACAGAATGGGTGCCTTTCTACAGATACGTTCTAGTTCCTGTTCTGGAAAATGAAGACTACATCTTATACTAGGATGTTACCATCCAGACGGATCATTATATCCGTTTGCTGTTGCGCTCGAGTTGAGCGTTGGTAATACAGCCTTTCTCAAGCAACAAGCCTTGAACGGAACAGTTGACCCAGCTTCTTAACTCATTGAAAGAGTGCAGAACCGCAGAACTACGTAATATGAAAATAAAAATTATGGCTCCATAAATTTCAAATTTAGACTCACTGGTTCTGATAGACTGAGCCACAGATATGTAACATTTGTGCATATTTCTTCGACATGAAATTTAGTCGGTTAATTTCACTTTTTTATTGCCATTAATTACCTGTATAATAAATCGAAAATTACTCCTTTATTTTCTGAAGAAAATCCTTTGCCATCTTAATGTTCTATAGATTATCAGTACAGAACTAGATGACTGAACTTTTGGTAAAAAATGGATTTATCGTATAAACAGTTTTTAAACAATCAAATGACACTTGAATGGCCAAAGACTATGTCACGCTCGAAAAACCAGTCCTCGTCTAATCGGTGAAGTTAAGCAGCGTTTGTGTGTGGTCAGTACTTGGGTGCTGATCGCCTCAGAATACTCCACTCTGTTGGCATAAATATTGGCATGGACTGGTACCCTCTTTAGTATTCAACACAAACAATCATGGCTCTTCACGAGTTATGCTTACCCGAAAAGGATTATGGCTTAAGGGGGTAGTGTGGTAAACATTTTTCAAGAAATCGAATTTTTTTTTGCAGTTTTGGTTACTTTACACGATGTTGTTTTGCTTTTCTACTAAATTTTTATTCTGTTGTGACTAGTTATGAACTGTGATACTCCAAAAAGTGCAACAAGCTATGTTACAACTTTTAGGATAGAGAGCCAAGCAATGTTTGAAAATGTTTTCTCCCAAAAAAAACGGGCGCTTTTTCCAGAAATCTAGTATTCCCCGAAATAATTGTGATAGTAGACTATTTCTCCCTTGTTATTAGGAGGGATATACCCTACATTTTGCAAATCTGGAAAGAATGTAGGAAAACTAAAAAGTAAGTAAAATGGCGGCTTTTCTTCTGAAATCCGAAGTCTCAGACTTTTTTGTCAGGAAGAGTTTTTAGAAATTTTTCTGCACCCCATACTACAAATTTTTATGAGTAAAAAAACACATATATGCTAAATTTCATACCCGAGCAGTCACAAAGGGATGAATGGATGATGGAAGAAATGCACGTCTTTGAGATTACTCAAAAAGAACTTGAGTGTATCGAAAAATGGAAGCAGAACTGTTTGCAGGTCTCTTCGAAGAGTACAGTTTTTTATCTCAACTTTTTCCCTTACCGCGCATATTTCTCGAAGGAGATTCTATTTTTTTCAACTCAAGGGAAAACCCGCCATTTTGTCAATTATTTAGTTTTGTTCGAATTTTATCTAGATTTCAAAAATTCAGGGCGCTTTCCACAATAATAGATAAAAAAGGATCGGTTGAAATTGAATCTCCACGTTTTGAGACTCCCTGAGACAGAAAAAATGATCATATTGGATTCTGCATCAGCACACTTTATCAAGGCCAAAAAAAGGACAAGTTCGTTAACCAGCTATTTTTGACCAAAGGTTCTGGTCTTGACCACCGAGAAAGCTTTTCAAAAAACAAAAAATTTAATTTTCCATTCAAAATATGCAAAGTGCAACGAAATGATGAGGAGCAAAAATATTCATTTTGAAAAGATTTACAAATTTTGATTCGACCATTTTTTTATTAGATGCATAGTTTTTGTTCAAATCGTGAAAAATTCTGTTAAAAATAGAAAACTCCATTTTTCGGAAAAACTAAGTGAGACACCAAAAAATTCATGAATGAAAAAATTGTTCATTTTAAAAAGATGTACACATTGAGTGTTAATCATTTTTTTAAAAGACGTATAGCTTTTGTTTTAATCATGATAAGGCACTTGACCGAATGAAAAATTGACATTTTCCGGCCAAAATATCAAATACAAGGAGAAATAATAATAAGCAAAAGTATTACCCACAAAAAGTTCTACAAATTTTGTTTAAAATATTTTCGAATAAGACGTATATTCTTCGTTTTAATTGTGATAACGATTATCAAACAGTGGAAAATTACATTTGCCAGCCAAGTTATATGAGATATGGATCTCAAGGGCGAGTATTGTTATGTAAATGTGTTCCTTAAGGCCGATAGAGCTTTAAGTAAATTAATTCTAGAAATATTGTGCTACAATATAATTGATAAGAGCTTATGAAGTTTTTCAGGCTTCATGCGAGTTTAAAAGTATAATATCATTTGTGACAATCCGCTAAGAATAGGGCCCTAAGGGAGTTGAGGCGATATACAAAAAAAAAATTTTTTACCGAAATGACAAGTTCTATGAAATTCCCGAAGAAAAACGAATGCGTATTTTTGCTTCTGATTGGACAATATTTAAGGGTGCCGCTGATCCCCTTGAATTTCCCCATGGGTACGACAAAAGTGAAATCTAATTTTTTTTGAAATATGAAACTAGCAAACGTTATTTTTAACGAAACAAGAGAACATTATAATATTCTCTCATATACATGATATACATAAATAAAATCCTCCAAAACCCTTCCTTGATTGTAACTATAATTTATTTTTCAGATAGATTCCCTCTGAATGCCCTGCATAACGATCCAGTACTCTGTGGTACACCGGAATCATTTTCCCCCTTAAGAAATTTTGGCACGGAACAACAGATTTCCGTATTGCAATATTATTATAATTTATATTGTGAAAATGTATTTCATGAAAAATGAATAGAAATCATTTGACTAAAATATTTCCCAATTCTTTTAAATTTTTGGATATAAATTTTTCAGTGACTCAAATGTTTCGAAAACATAATTTCAG
>WSXT02073721.1:0-12214 GCA_011762715.2 Neuroterus valhalla
ATCCGTTGAAAATTCAAGATGTGAAATTTCAGACTATTCTAATACTTTCTCAATCATAAATGATGAGAATGTAAAAATCCTGTGAGAAAAAAATTAAAAAATTCCGTGGCTATGTGTACCGAAATTTCGGTTCGAATAGACAGATATTTTCGTTACGAATATTGGGTCCTGGAAAATGAGAAATTTTTGCCATATACAATCCTAGAAATAGCTTTGTTTGAAAATGCGAGTTTATAATGTAACAAAAAAAAATGAATATTGGTTTTATTGTTTTTCAAATAATTTAGATTAGTACAGTCAATCTGTCCCAAAAGGGGCCGTTTTTGGAAAAAAATACCAGTACACTTTTTTTGCGGAAACCGCTAGAAGAGCGGGAATTTGGGGAAATTTGGGGAAAATTAAAAAGGTTTTGTATTTGATCTATCTCGTAAATGGTAGGTTTCTGGGAAAAATTGTAAGGACAAAATATGTTGGGGGCAATGTTACCTACAACTTTCCTCGGTGGATCGACATGCTGCGATAAAAAGTTCAATTAGTAGATGGCGCTAAAGTACCAAAAAAAGCGTATTTTCCATGTTGCACGCTCAACAACAAGTATAAGCACATTTTTGTACAGCTCGTTTGATATAAAATTTTAAGAAGCTTCTTAAATCACGTTCAATAGTTTTGGAAAAAAATTGATTTTAATCAATATTAATTCATAATAACAATTTATCATAATTATGAATGATTTAAAAGTCCTGCTTACGTAAAAATTATTATGTCAGTCTGAAGTAATGATTTATTATGTACCCTCACTAACGTCGCCCTCGTCGGAAACAATGGTAAATCTACGGTGACAGGTTTGTCACGTTATAACTCGTGAACGGTAAGTCGGACAAGAAAAGTTTTAATGTAAATTTTGTAGGTTTTTTTAGACAAGCAACTTTCTCTCTGACAGTTTTGCAATAAAAAATTTTTTCTGGGCCAAATTATTTTTTTCCACAAAACTTGCCAGATTGACTGTAATATAGGGACATCTGTAGACTGTATAATTTAAATAGATTTGGTTGGAGGAATTCTAAAAGCTGTAAATCATAGTAATTAGGAAGGGAATACTTGGATGATAAATGGAATGCAGGTACCACTTAATAAATTACATAGACTTTCCTAAATAATTTAGAAGCCTTTTTACAATGCTTTATAAATTCAATTCGACTATTTCAATCTTTGAAGCAGACATAAGAATGGGATCGAATTTAGAACTAATTTAATTTATGGAATATTAAAACTTTAGGAGTGTTTTAAATTTGAAGGCTTAAAATAAAAATGAAAAATCCTTTTGAAAACAAATTCAAAAATGTCCGTGACTATTTGGACCGAAATTCCGATTCTAATAGGCAGATATTTTCGTTACGAATATTGGGGCCTGGAGAATGAGAAATTTTTGACATATATAATCCTAGAAATAGCTAAAGGGAAAAAAGGCTGATTCCATCAAATCTTTATCTTCAAAACTGACAACAATAAAAATAAGGAAAATCACTGCTTATAATATGTTTAATTTGAATTCTTTAATAATGATAAATCCTCAATGATAATTCTAAAAGATATAAATTTTTAATCTTATATTTCTATTATATTTCTTATGGTATTTGTGATTTTAAAATCCGTTTTTGGAAAAATATACTTTTTCCTTTTTCACTTGATAAGTAATTCTCTTCCAAAATTCATGTCGATTAGCGTTCCGATTAATTAAAAGTTTGTGAAATAGAAAATAACTCCGGAATAATACATGTGACAATTTGTCATATTTTCTTGATGTCAACTTGTGTATTTCATGGATGTTTGCCGATTGATATAAATATTAACGATCGTTATTGGAGATCACGTTCAAAGAAAACAAACTCATTACTGTCAAAATAACTGCGGTTGAGAAAACTTAAATGGTTGCAGTTTAATTGATTGCTTTCGAAGTTGTGGTAGTAATGCAAAAGCTTTACATATTTCATTCATTACAGGATATTGTTTTCCTGACTTTTTTTCATATTTTTCGTGGGGCAAAATTATAATAATGGTTTAAGGACATTGGAACCAGGTCCTTACCTTAAAATTAAATTGCTTCATTTTACTTTGTAAATATTAAAATTAAATCTTTGTCATATAGCCATGGTTAATTTTGTTTTGAATCAAGGTTAGGTGAATTCAAGGTTAAGGCCTGTTCCCAACGCCCTGCTAAATTCTTTTTGAAAAAGGATATATATTTGTTGGTCCTCTTCAAATTGCATTAAAACTCGTTTATTAGGTCCTTAACAATAAATGTTAGGATTTTATTTTTCTCTCAGAAGTTTGAAATATACAAATAATAATCCATAAGTTGATTTTGTTATTCTGGTACTCGAAAACCCTCCAGTGAGTGAACTCAAAGAGACGACTAGAGAGCATCGAACAAATACAAATTAACAGATCAAACATTTGCGAGTGGTCGAGAGAAAAAAGATTCGTCTGAAAAAACAAACGAAATATCCTATTGACATCCACCAAACCAGCTTCGCTTTTTTATTCCTCTCTCCATTCTCCATTTCTCCATTCCTACTTTCAACCCTTTTACAATATTCTACACAAGTACACACCCACGCTGCACTTTTCATTTTTATTTTGTATTTGTAAATGCAATATAGCCAGCAAACAAAACGTAATTATAAATATGAATACGCGCTTGAATAACTGGGAGGTTCATCGGAATTTTCCAAAAAATCTCAATGAATTTCCCTCCCTGTTCGCCGCAGTGATATATTCACAAGTGCTTGCGATTGGATGAAATGGATGAAACAAAAAGCGAGTTGAATAATTTAGTTTCGTTTTTTATTGCCTTGTTTAATTTTCTAATTGGATGGGATTTGATTTATTTTCAGGATTTTATATATGCAAGCGATAAATTTGATTGTTGAAAAGATTGAGGTTGAAATTTGCCTTTTAAATTGGAAATTGAGATTGTGGGGAGTGTTTGGAGTGCGATTTAAAAATTTTTGAATATCAATTTACATATTTGAAACAGGAATCGAAAATGATTGATGAATAAGATGCGAAACTGTGATACGAAATGATATAATTTTTCACCATTCAATTAAAATTCAACCGAACTGTAAAACCTTTAAATGACTTTCGTGTTTCTGACACCCATAAGTTATTTCTAATAAGATACAACCTGCAAGTTATAACCCCAATGTACATGTACAAGTCGTAACTGGGGAAGCTGTAATTTATATGGTGTAACAAAGTTGCCAGCAACGGATTGCCATTTGAAATCGCTTATCTCTCAATACTTTCGCGCGATTCAAATGCTATTCATCAATTTCTCAGTTCTCTGCTCCAAGCTATCATTTTCTCATTGAAAAATATTGAAAGTGCAAGAGAAACGCCAGATAAGAGAATTTACGTAATTTGAAAGTTATATTTATCTTGGAAATTTTAAATAATCACGAAATTTATACAATTCTTGGTGTATACAATTCTTGATGTCTGGATTGGTAAAACATGTTTCCATTAGTTAAAAAATTGTATTTCAGTTTGCTTGATTGGATGAATTTTTTTTTCAATGGATCCGACCTTTCAAATTATTTTGAAAAAATTCTATCAAGTTTAGAACTGCTTACTTTGTAGTTGTAAGATCCATATTAAAAGTAATATATTCTGCGGTGACGGATGACTAAGGCTTTGCAGGAAGGATCAAATTTCAAGTCAAGACACATAACTCATAAACGAGGACAATAAAAAGCAGTTTCAATTTACATCTTGACATAATCTCTCATTTCTGTCTTCATGTAGTTACTTCCTTATTGCTGTCCATCTTCCTCTCTCTTACATAACTTCACGAAATGACTCTCATTGTACAAGATTCGTGTTTATCACTAATCATATCAGACCTGAATTGCATCCAATTAAAACGGATTTAAATTTGTTTTTATTTTTTACTTTATATCAAACCGTTCAAAATTAAACAGTTTGAAATTGGATTCGTTTAAGAATTATCAATTTTGAAAAGTTTTCTGAAGTTCACTATTTTGAAGTTCAATTCCTTTGAGAGTTGAAATCTTTTTAATCCTAAACGTTTGAAATTAGGCATTTCTGAATTTCTATACTAAAAATGAATAAATTCCAATATTTTATGAATTTTATAAGGTCGCGAAATTTAGAACATTTTAGATGAATTCAGAATGAAAGATGTTTTTTTTCACCAAGGGTAATTAATATATCAATTCAAGATGGTATTTTTATCGACTATTAGTCCGGGAATTTAGAGAAATCTTTTAGAATGAAAAATATTTAAATGAAACTTTTTTTCCATACTATTAAAAAATTATTTGTTCAGAAATGACAATTTGAATTTGAAATTCTGAAAGGTTAGAATCTCCAAAGAAAAAACTTGTTGATAATGTTTGAAATGGAAAATACTTCGTTTTAAGTTTAGAAATAAATATTACGCCTTGAGCAATCGATATTTACCCTGACGAAAAAGTAAAAATCACGCACCCACTCTAAGCACGCTTCATGCACACATTCCAATTTACTTAAACTTCGACTTGTAGAGACTTGCACAAGTCGCAGAAGCGAAATATTCTAGAGGGCGCCACCGACGAAAATTATCTTTCTCCCGAAGCAAATTGTCACACGACCCTCAGCATTTTTTTCATAAAGTAGCAGTTACTTCAACATTTTGAGATTTTCCTCATAATTAAATTAAAACTTACATTTCAAGAAGCAAAGAGAAGAATTCTGAATTAATTATTCTTTTTTTCGGCAAATAAAAGCGATTTACGGGAGAGAAATGTGATTGGTAGTCATTTTACCGGCAGAAGTTACAAATTATAACACGTGTAGCTAAACCATCGAACATATTTGAATAGTTAAATATTAAATTTAAACAAATTAAAAATAGAGAAAAACCAATTCAAATTTTATTCAACGTCCAACAATTAATTTGAAATCTAAAATTCCTGGGAATTTAAATAAGAAAACAAGAATCCAACGAGGCAATTTGGACATACACCCTCAAATATTCTCTCTACTGAAATTTAAAAAAAAGTAAACAAATAAAAAAGAACAGTGGGATCTCAGGATCTCAGCATGCTGGGTTCCTTATGAGATTGGACCTGCTAAAAGATTTCTTACCTCGATAAGGGTGTTGAATGAGCAAACAAACGTTTGCAGATATTTCAAATGTTATTGTTTTGTGTTTTAAAAATAGTACCAATAAAAGAGAACGAAAGATTATTTTTATGTTGTTTTTCATTTTGAAATTTCACAGGAGACATTTCACGGTGTTTTTCCAAATTTGGTCGTTCGATTCTTGGTTTTTTATTTTTTTTGCAGAAATTTCAGATATTAGTTGAATATAAATTCTTTTCTCATCTTTATATTGTTTATACTTTTTTGCGAGTCTCGAAAATTTCAAGTATACCTTGAACTTACCTCCAAAGAATGATTCCAATTGATTTCTCTAATAAAAAAATGATACACCAATCATATCTTGTAAACCGGAGGTTGGGGGCATAATTCGAATTATTGGTGAAGGTAATAAGGGTACCACAGAAAGGTCGATCAGGCCGGAAGTGGAAAGTATCCGATCACGAAGGAACTCGAGGTATCGCAAATCGATTCCACAAATGCAACGGGTTTGCGGTTTAGGCGCCAGCCTCGTGTTTGGTATTTCATGCGTTTGTATTCCCCCCTCCCCCTCATCTCCTTCCCATGAATCCCGGACCTGCACGATTTCCCTAATCGTTCGTAGGAACGTAGGATCAACGGTCACGGAACGAGAACAATGCCATCGTCATAGTGCATCCTATCAACCGAGAGGAATTCAAATTTCCTTGATATTCATACATTTCTGAAATTTTTGCCATAATTAGAATCCCATGAAATAATAATCTTCATTTATTAACCCGTCAGATATTGATGAAAATTTCTGTAAAAAAGAGGACCGCCGTCTTTCAGCCCCGCTGGGATCTGAACCCAGGACCTTTCATTTGCTGGACGAGTGCTTTACCAACTGATCTACGGAGGGGGCCAGCCATCCTTTTTTATATCGAAATATATACGGTAAACCAGAACTCTACTGCACCAACCTCACTAACTAATCAAGTCTTTTAGAAATGTTTGTACTTCCTGCATACTAGATGCGAATTTCCGTATAAAATTTAAAACAACTTTCTGTGAAAATTTCGTATTTTTACCAAAGTTTGTTAATAGTTCCTTATTTAAAAATTTCCCATCTAGTCTCATGGACGCAATCATATTTCCAAATGATTTAATAAGTTAATTAGGTTGGTGCAGTAGATTTCAGGTTTGCAGATTGTAAGCAGAATCTTCAATATACTTTACATACTTGACACATTTCCAAATATTTCAAGAAACTGTAGGATATTTCAAGATATTTTAAAGGTACTTTAGGGTACTTCGAAGTATTTCAAGATATTTCAGGATATTTGAATTCACTTCACAATATTCAACCTACTTCAAGATATGTAAGTACTATGAGATATTTGAGGATACTTCATGATATTCCAGGATACTTTAGATATTTGAAAATCCTCCATGATATTTTAATTTACTTCCGGACATTTGAAATACTTGAAGGTACTTCACATTTCGAAAATATTCCAAGATACTTCAGGATATTTCAAGATATTCAAAGATACTTGAGGATACTTCGCAATACTCCCAGATATTTGAGGATATTTGAATTTACTTCAAGATATTTCACGTGCTTCAAGATATGTACTTTAAGATTTCTCAAGATACTTGATGATATCCCAAGATACTTAGGGATATTTGAATATCCTTTCTGATATTCCAATTTACTTCAGGATATTTAAAATACTTCGAGATACTTTACATGCTTCAATATATTTCAAGACACTTCAGGACATTTCAATATATTTAAAGTTACTTTAGGATACTCCGAAGTACTTCAGGATATTTCAAAGTACTTTAGGATATTTCAATTTATTTCAGAGTATTTCAAATACTTCACATAGTTCCAAATATTTCAAGAAAGGATGTTTCAAGATTTTTAAAGGTTCTTTAGGATACTTCGGAGTGCATCAAGATATTTCAAAGTGCTTTAGGATACATCAGAATATTTGAATTTACTTCAGGATATTTCACGTACTTCAAGATATTTGGATCTACTTCAGGATATTCAACGTTATTCAAGATACTTTGAGATATTTCAAGATATTTCATGATATTCCAGGATACTTTGGATATTTGAAAATCCTTCATGATATTTCAATTTACTTCTGGACATTTAAAATACTTGAAGGTACTTCACATATCGAAAATATTCCAAGATACTTCAGGATATTTCAAGATACTTCATGATACTCCAGGATATTTAAAGATCCTTCATGATATTTAAATTTACTTCGGGACATTTGAAATACTTCAAGGTACATCTCATATCCAAAATATTCCAAGATATCTCAGGATATTTCAAGATATTTTAAAGGTACTTTAGGATACTACAAAGTATTTCAAGAAATTTCAGGATATTTGAATTTACTTCAAGATATGTACTTTAAGATATGTCAAGATACTTTATGATATTCCAGGATATTTGAAGATCCTTCATGATATTTCAATTTACTTCGGGACATTTAAAATACTTCAAGGTACATCTCATATCCAAAATATTCCAAGATACCTCAGGGTTTTATCAAGATATTTAAAAGGTACTTTAGGATACTTCAAAGTATTTCAAGATATTTCAGGATATTTGAATTTACTTCAAGATATGTACTTTAAGATATGTCAAGATACTTTATGATATTCCAAGATATTTGAAGATCCTTCATGATATTTCAATTTACTTCGGGACATTTAAAATTCTTCAATGTACATCTCATATCCAAAATATCCCAAGATACCTCAGGATATTTCAAGATATTTTAAAGGTACTTTAGGATACTTCAAAGTATTTCAAGATATTTCAGGATATTTGAATTTACTTCAAGACATGTACTTTGAGATATTTCAAGATACTTCATGATATTCCAGGATACTTTGGGATATTCGAAGGCCCTTCATGATATCTCAATTTACTTCGGGACATTTAAAATACTTTGAGGTACTCCACATATTCAAAATCTTTCAAGACACTTCAGAATATTTGAAGATATTTAAAGATACTTCAGGTAACTTCAAAGTACTTCAAGATATTTAAGGATATTTGAATTTACTTTAGGATATTTCACGCACTTCAAGATACTTTGAGATATTTGGAGATCCTTTATGATATTTCAATTTACTTCAGGACATTTAAAATACTTCAAGATACTTCGAGATATTTCAAGATATTTGAAGGTACTTTAGGATTCTTCATGATATTTTACGTACTTCAAGATACTTCAGGATATTTCATGATTTTACTAGATACTTCAGTATTTTTCAAGATACTTCACGATGTTTCAATTTATTTCAGGGTATTTCAAATACTTTAAGATACTTCGCATACTGGAAAATATTTCAAGAAACTTTAAGATATATAAAGGTACTTTTGGATACTTCGGAGAACTTCAAGGTCGTTTAGGGTATTTGAATCTACTTCAGGATATTTCACGTACTTCAAGATACTTCATGATATTTCGAGATACTTCAGGATTTTTCAGGATACTTCATGATATTTCAATTTATATCAGGACATTCCAATTACTTCAAGATACCTAAAATACTTCAAAATATTTTAAGACACTTCAGGATATTTCAAGGTACTTCAGGATACTTGAGAGTACCTTAAGATATTTTGAAGTACTTCAGGATACTTCGGAAGATTTAAATATACTTCAGGATATTTGAATTTATTTCAAAATACTTGAAGAGAATTCAGGATAATTCAGCACAATTGTCAGCACAGTTTTTGTACTTCACGAATTGTCAACCTCTCGTGTCCAAAGAGAACGTATAAGTGACTTATAAAGAAATCAATTATATTGCAATGAAAGAGATTTTAAACAAGATTTTTTTATACATCAATTTTCGAGTTACTCCCTCCAATTTGAAATGTTTCACAGCTCTGCAATAAAAATACAGAATAACAGAAAAATACAGAATAACAGAAAAATACAGAATAACAGAAAAATACAGAATAACAGAAAAACTTCAGGTAATATCCCCCTTCCGCTATAATCTTCTTCGCCCTTCGAGGGATAATTCTTTATGACGGCGGTCATAAGTGGAACCAAACTAATTTGCTTTTTAGTCAAGCAGCACTTTTTTCCGAAAAAAAGAAGAAAATTGGCACTGTGAGAGTTAAAAGAAGAAAAAAAATGTTTTCCTCCGTATCGTTAACCACAATGTAGAAAGGCATTATCTGTTAATATTTTCTTCTTTTTTCCCTACTTAGACACTTAGAGGGCCCTGAAAAGTATCTCCTCTGTGTCTTTGTTCTTCACGAGTCTTCACATGAGCATGCTTACTAGCAATGTATACTTTGGTTGAGGAAACTGTGAATCTTGGTGGGTAAAAAGGAACCAGGGGTAAAGAGGGAGGAGAGTTGAGAGGAACGAAAGGAATACATCCGTCCAGCGATGCAATATAACTGAGAGCGGGACGGTAATTTGTGCGTAATTGCGGTAATTCGTGTGTGCCTCTTATTTACTCCCTTGAGTCTCAGTAATAGGGATTCATAAGTACAAATCGACATAGGAGAAACTTGCAACTAAAGAATTTCGAAAATACCACTTTTTTTATTATTATAACTTTACCGTTCTTGTAAGAAAAATAATGTTTGGTTTTTTTATATTCACACGCTCGAACGTCCCAATAAAAATTCTAAGCGGATTATTTATATCTGCCACGTGTCTCACGACACGCAAATTTTTTACGATTTACGAATGTTTCAAAATTTAAATTGTTCAGTGCCAAGTTATTTCAAAGTAGCAACCTCAGTAGTTAAACAATTTATTTATTTATTATGACTTTCAACTTTAAACAATAGTCTGAATTGTTTCACTTTGTAACTTTTGAGTTTGTGATTAGAATTTAGAAAAGTATGAAAAACAATTTGAAATTAGACAGTTGGAAAAAAAAATAATGTTAAACTACTTGAATTTGAATAGTTCAGTTTCTTCAGACTTTTAATATAAATGTAAAGATTTTAATTTTCCAGTCCTTCATCCACTTTTCTTCTTCCAATGATCATATTTTCAATTTTTCATTTAGAGTTCTCGAAAACTGCTACGACTCCAACTTTTGACAAATTGAAAAAATTTTCAATACAATTTATAACTTTATAACAATTTATAAATTTATAGCATTAATAAAATGATTAATTCTCGAAGTATTTCAAAAACTGTCCAGTTTTGAAGAATTCAATTGGAGAATATCTTTTAAATCGCCGATATATCTAAATTATGTATATTTTTTGAGTCTTTGAGTGCCTTCGTAGCCAATCACAAAATTTATCTTTAGTTTTTCTATGCATTCAGCAATGCAGATTTGCTTAGCGGCAATTTGTAAGAACTAAAAAAACCCTCTCTTTTTTAGAAATTAAGATTCTTGTCCATTGTAAATTTCAATCTGCTCTTTTGTACCACTCAAAATTTAATTTTCCATAATTTTTTACTTTGGTTTACATCTTTTAATTCAGTTTAATCCAAATTCCCACTTTATAGAAAGTTATATAACAAGGGAGATTCGTTGAAAATTGCTTTTAGTTATTTACTTGCTCGTATGAAAAAACTACTTGGATAATAAAAATTGCAGAATATTTTTAAGATTTAAAAAAATGAGACATTTGTTTCCGTATTTATTCAGGTAAAGGAATAATCAAGAAAATTATGTTTTCCAAGTTTCCCTCCGTGATGATGATTCCAGTTAAAAAACTTGAAGAACTTGAAAAAATTGCATAAATATGCATTCATATTGTGTTAATATTCAATTGGTATTGTTAATAGCAAAATTGGAAGACTAATTAACAAAAAAAAATTAAGAACTTCATTTTTGGTTTTTCAAATTAAAAATTCTTTGAATCAGCCCATTTTGAATATTCAAATATTTTTTGTGATTTGACTACTTTGTGAATCATTGCTCAACAATCAGCGTGTTTCAGTAATACTTTCTCGCTCCGGCTTCATTGCAAAATCGTTTTCTCCGCTCCAATTCCGTTTTCGCAAGCCAAGTCGCGCAATCCATCGGCATAAGAAGTTTAAAAAACGTGTTGAGCTCTTCGCATGTAACTGAAAGTTATTGTTTTCTGAATCACGTTCAGTTCCGGTCAAATTGGATACGAAAATTAATTCCAACTTTTTGTCAATTCTAAAAGTAAAAAGGTATAATTTTTTTTTATTACTCTTTCATCGTTTCATTGTTTTACCTCAATAATTCTCTTTTTTAAAAGCCTTTGTCTTGTAAAATGTCCCACAATTGTTTCATGTCATTGCAACATAAAAGCAGTTTTTTTCTTTAACGACATAAATCAACTGATTTTATCCTTTGAAGAATGGATTTTCTTTGAATGTCAAACATGAATGCTGAAAAGGTTCTGTCTTGAAGAAAACAACTGCATGCAAATGCAAATATTTGTAATTCAAGGACGAAAATAGAAATGTCGAAGTCTTAACACCGCTCTTATAAAAAATTTTCGTAACGGCAACAAAGTATTCCAGTTTTGCAATTTCATCATTTTAAATTTCTCACGTGCTCCCTTTTTTTCTCTTATTTATGTAAATTTGGTTTGATTTTTTGTAAATACACGGTCATTATAATTAAGTTTTAATTGACGTCTACATCAAATTTATTTGACACATTTGCAAAACAACTTCTATTTACGATATTGAAATATTTATTCTAAAGTTTTTGCCTTTCTTATAATTATAATTTCCCGCAATTTCAAAGGAAATTCATCACTTGCTTTTTTATTATCCAAAATTGTGAAACATGGGAATATAAATTGCTGTGAATAATTAGAATTCGCAGAGGGAGAGACAATAAAGATTACGTGAGAATTATACACTGGAGTAAATTGCCCCTTGGGATAATAAATGATGTATTTTTTTTAGAAGTATAATTGCATCCCCTCCATTCTTTACCCCCATTTTTTTCAACCACTCATGGCTTTTTGTGGACTTTATTCAACCTGCTTTTTCCAACTTACCATTTTCTATTGTTACCGTACTCATTTCCATGAATAGCGGAATTAAGGTTCTGATTTATATAAATCGCCCCCCCCCCC
>WSXT02073742.1:0-12213 GCA_011762715.2 Neuroterus valhalla
TAACGACGCAATCGTACACGACGTCGCCTGTTTTCTTACAAAATGGATATTTCCGTCAATTTTCAATGAATTGACTTAAGAATTTCCAGAAATCTTCCTTCAATATTAAGGAACAAATGTCTCACTGGAAGTTGTTTCAACTTTGAAGCTTGCTCGATACTTTTCTTCTCCGAAGCTAAGAAAACGTGCTTACCATCAGGTCTCCATTTGCAATTAATTATTATTAAACAAATGGCATTTTTTACTTATTACTCCACATTGTAGGCATCGCTAGGGTATAATGCATGTGTGTACCGAATTTCAAAGAGTTTCAATAATATTTGTCTGAGTTGGGACGAAATATGTTTCAAAAAATAATTAAATGTGGTAACATTTTTTTACCACTTCTACTTTCTTATTATTAAAAATATTAATGGGATTGAAAAACTTTATGGGAAAAAAGGTCCGTCTTGTTAATATCTACAAGCTCATATATTCCTAATTTAATTTTTTTAGTTTCGAAATTTCGATATCACAAGACGTTTGGACAATACTTTTTTGCGTTTTCGAGCGCTGGTCCCCTTATTGCTTCCGAACCCTTAAATGTGAGAAAGGAAGGTTTTGAACGTAGAGGAGTGATAGTTAAAGAAAACTGGAGTTACTTGGAAAGCTGAAAATAGTCAGGATAAGATAATATATAATACGTTGAGATTGTATACAGTAGTGATATTGAAAAGGAGGAGGTAATGAAATCCCTAAGGGAACACATCATGAATAAATAAGTTTAAATTGGGGAATGACTGGGACCCTTCCTTATGGCTCGTTACCGTAAGTAAAAATGGATCTCATATTAAAACTTGCCCTATCATCTACTCCTACATTACCTCTCTCCGAACAAACTAAAACTTATTTAATTATAAGAGAAACAGCTCTTCTGAGAGCTTAAGCCTCATTTGAATTTTCCCCAAGGTGTTTGAAATTACCTCCAAAAATTTATAAAATAGGACAAGCTTAACCTAATAAGTGAAAGCTCAAACCCCTCTAGCTTGTGGTCACTTTGGTTATTTTCCTTTATCGCAAGAAAGGCTTGTTTGAGTTTGACAAAGACTTCAGCCAAAGTTTGCTGTATGGTTGGTTATGATCAAAGTCCCCCAAAGACCACTTGCTTCTAGAAGCCACCTCCAAGCTCGCCAAGTTGAGCTAAAGTCGAGGTTAAAGTCTAGCAATTTAGGTAAACCAATGTGTTAGCCGTAATATACTTTATCGCTTCTCTGGATCAAAGAAAAGGAGGAAAATGAGCTAATAGAAAGAGATTACTAAAAAATGAAGAGAGAATATGGAAAACGCGTATGAAAAAGGAGAATAGATAATAAGCAGATGGAGGTAAGAGAATAGGGAGAGGAAAAGGATGTAGAGATAGAAGTGGAAATGAATGGTTTGAAGTAAATAAAGTGAGAAGGGAGTCAGGACTCAAGTAATGAGACATGGTTCCGCAACAACAGTGGAAAGAGGAGGAAATGAGGAGGAATCGTGAAGAGAGTGTTGGAAAGGGCGAAGTGTCCGAATGAATCAAAGGAAGGGTTGATGACACTATAATACAAGAGAGGAAAAAACGCCAAGTAGACAATTAGAAGGATAACTATTTTGGGCACCGTTTTCAATTATTTTAATAATAATGATTTTCGCAACTTTTAATAGAAGAAATATTAACTTACGATTCGTTTTCAATAATAGAATGAAATTTTTTCTGACAGTTGTGAAACATTTCCTCTTCCTAATAAGAATTTTTTCTGAATTATATTTGCAAAAGTATCATTTTTTCATAAACAATTATTCAAACAAATTCGATTATTTATAAATTCTAGGCCTCCGATCGTATTGAAAATTAAATACAATGTAGGATGAACACTTCATCCCGTTCTAAGAAAATAAAAAATTGGTAATTCTCACTCTGACAAAATTTAAAAAAAGTTTTTGTCACGGGCACCGCGTAACATTTGTCGCCTCAAACGGCGCACAGTAAGAAAAAAGCACTTTTTTGGGACAAAAATCAGCTGACTCTTAGATTTTTAACATATCAGATTTTTTTTAATACTCATGAAGAATCGTACCTAAAGGTAGATGTGCACGTTTTTTGAATTTGTTATTTTATAATTAATTATTAAACTTAAAATTTTCAAATGGTTATATTTGCGATTTTTACCTAGCCACATTCATCGATATTTCTTCACAAAAGTGTAGAATCAGTAAAGTTACTTTTCTTTAATAAAAATGTAACTTGTAAATAAATATCCTATATTATGTTAATTGCTATAAACGAATTATGTATATAACTATTAACGGTTGAATTTTCGAATTTCAAATGTTAATAATTGCATAGATTTTGTAATAAAAATGTGAAGAATCAATTTTTAATTGTGAGCAAGCTCCAAATGACAATTATAGTTAATAGTCTAAACAATTTTTATAAAGAAATTCACTTATTTGTCATATCTGCACTTTGAAAAATTTTCTTTTCTGTGGGATAATTAATTCTCATCCGAAGAACAAGAATATTGCACATCAGAGATCCATAAAACATTATTTGTAATTGTTATAAATAATTTTTATACACAAATTCACTTTTTGGCATATCTTCAATCGAAAATTTCTCTCATCTGTGGAATCCGTTCATTTCCATCTGAAGAACCAGAATTTCACACATAAGAGTTCCATGAAACATTATTTTTCCTTGTCATAAATAATTTTTCTAAACAAATTCACCTATTTGGCATGTTTGTTCATCGAAAACTTTTCTTTTTTGTGGGATCATCAACTTCCATCTGAAGAACAAGAATATCACACACTAGAGTTCAATGAAACATTATTGGTCATTGTTATACATAATTTTTATAAACAAATTTACCTATTTGGCATATTTGTGCATCGAATATTTTTATTTTCTGTGGAATCATTTATTTTTATCTGAAGAACAGGAACATTACACCTTAGAGTTCAAAGGAACAATATTCATCATTGTTAAAAACAATTTATATAAACAAATTCACTTATTTAGCATATCTGTGCATCGAAAATTTTGACTTTTCTGTAGAATCATTTATTTCATCTGAAGAACAAGAATAATACACACAAGGGTTCCGTGAAACATTATTCTTCGTCGTTATAAATAATTTTTATAAACAAATTCACTTATTTGGCATATCTGTGCATCCAAAATTTTGACTTTTCTGTAGAATCATTTATTTCATCTGAAGAACTAGAATAATACACACTAGAGTTCCATAAATCATATTTTGTCATTGTTCCAAATAATTTTTGTAAACAAATTCACTTATTTGGCATATCTGTGCATCGAAAATTTCGACTTTTCTGTAGAATCATTTATTTCATCTGAAGAACAAGAATAATTCACACAAGGGTTCCATGAAACATTATTTTTCATTGTTATAAATAATTTTTATAAACAAATTCACCTAATTGGCATATCTGTGCATCTGGAATTTTTCTTTTCTGTGGAATCCGTTCATTTTCATCCGAAGAACTAGAATAATACACATAAGAGTTCCATAAAACATTATTTGTCCTTGTTATAAATAATTTTTATAAAGAAATTCACCTAATCGGCATATCTGTGCAACGAAAATTTTTCTTTTCTGTGGAATAATTTATTTTCATATGAAAAACAAGAATATAACACACTAGAGTTCCATGAAATATTATCTGTCATTGTGTTAAATAATTTTTATGAACAAATTCACTTATTTGGCATGTCTTTGCATCAAAAATTTTTCTTTTTTGTGAAATCATTCGTTCTCATCTGAAGAATCAGAACATTCAACATTAGAGTTCATTGAAACAACATTTGTCACTGATAAAAACAATTTTCATAAACAAATCCACTCATTCGGCATATCTGTACATCGTAAATTTTCCTTTTTTGTGGTATCATTTTATTTCATCGAAAGAACAAGAATATTACACACTTGAGTTCCATGAATCATTATTGGTTATTGTTATAAATAATTTTTATAAACAAATTCACTTATTTGGCATATCTGTGCTACGAAAATTTTTCTTTTCAGTGGAATAATTTATTTTCATTTGAAGAACAAGAATATTACCCACTAGCGTTCCATAAAATATTATTTGTCTTGTTATAAATAATTTTTATAAACAAATTCACTTATTTGGCATATCATTGCATCAAAAATTTGTCTTTTCTGTGAAATCATCTACTTTCATCTGAAGAACCAGAATATTACACATTAGAGTTCAATGAAACAATATTTGTCTTGGCAAAAAAAATTTTTATAAACAAATTCACTTTTATGGAACATTTGTGAATCGAAAATTTTGCGACAAAAACTTTTTTTTAATACTGTCAGAGTGAGAATTACCAATTTTTTCTTTTCTGAGAAAGGGAAAAAGTGTTCGTTCTACATTGTGTTAAATTTTCACTACGCTCGGAGGCCTATAAGTTATAAATAATCAAATTTGTTTAAATAATTTTTTATGAAAAAATCATAATTTTGCGAATCGAATTTAGAAAAATTTCTTATTAGATAGAGAAACCGCTTTACAACTGTCATAACAAATTTCCTTCGATTATTGCAAACGAGACGCAGGTTATTATTTTTTCTATTTAAAGTTGACAAAAATCATTATTGATAAAGTGAATGCAAATGGTGCGGTTTTTTGAAAAACGGTTAGAAGTTTTTTTTAATGCTATTATGTACAGATTTTCCCAATTGTTGTAACTTTTTGCCTGAACGATAATTGAAGTATGTCTAAAGAAGAAAAAATTATAAATAGGAGGAGAAAGGGGATGAATGAGAGGAATAAATTGTTGGTTTATGGGATTTGTGCAGACATAGTTTAAAAATGAGTAGAGAATTCAAGAAGTGTTGATAGGAATAAATAAAGAAGTATTCGAACAAGTATCGAAGGATAAATATTTGGAAAGAGATAGGAAACAAGATAGCGGAAGTTAATCGTGAGGGGTGGATGTAGTAGTAAAAAACAGTATCTCAAGCACTCAAGTAGGGGGAAAGAAAGGAGATGCATTATATGTACGAGAGGTGGAAAGACATCTAATCCTTGTCTGATCAAATGTAATGGGAATGAAGAGGACAATAAGGAAGGTTCTGCATGAGTGGAAAAAGGTCGAACTGTTCAAATGTTTAGGAAAACTCATTTGTAATGAGAACGAGGAATGGTGCAAGAGGATGGAAAGAAATAGAAAGAGTGTTATTGGAAAATGAAAAGATAGATGTAAAATCTAGGAGTTGAGGCTTGAGGTGGAAAGACAAAATTTGTACGGTATGATATGATGAACAATTAGTACAGCCCTCTAGTTTCGTTGTAGTTGATTATTTTTTGGGATGGGAAGAAAGGTTAGAAATTAAAAAGTATAGAATTTTGAGAAACAGGATGACGTATAAGAGAAAAGCTTGGAGAAGTTGAAATGGATAACTGGCAGAGCCAGGTAAGATAGAAAGAAGAGGAAGACTCAGAGAATGATTTCTGAAAATGCAAATAAATTGGTTGGAGGAGAGGAAGGCAGGATTATAAAAGGAGTTGGATGTAGTATCACGGAAGCGCATAACGAATGCTGGGGTAATGAGGAGGAAAGATCATGAATATCATGCACGAGATGTGAAGGGTCTTCGAAAAAAAGCTAAAAGGCTGTGCTAAAATTGACCGAGATGATGGGAGAGGTTCTGGATAAAATATGGGAGGAGGAGGTAGTAGGATAGTTTCAAGAACCAAAAAGACGAAGAAAAGAGAAAAATAGGAAGGATTGGGAAAAGGTCACATAAATAATTATAAGAAATTTGGAGGTCAATCTCAAATCTAATGGTTAGAGAGAAGATCAAGGGTAACGAGCTCAAAGTTAGGAAGACTAGAGGCGATGTGTAGAGCTTAGGCGGACGAGCGTATAGAAGTATTTCAGGTGGATGGATGGAAGAAAGCACCACAATAAATGTATTCTTTCGCTTTTAAAGATTCATGGAAAGGCTGAAAGTAACTCAATAGGAGAAGATCATGAGGAGAGGAGAAGGTACATACCACAAGGGAAGCTGAAAGCAGAAATCCAGAATCCTCTTTGGAAGGAATGTGGTACCTACTGAAAGTTCACGATTAACAGAGGATGAAGCTCAAATCTCTGAAGGTTTTTACCAAGAAAAGTCTCCAGGATTCGCTTCGACTCTGGGATTTAACCCGCCGAGAAGTGAAATAGAAAATTGGAGGGTTGGGGTAAGTTCGGGTGTAGCGATTCCGCATGAATGAGTTTGAGATACACAGGTGCATTCAGAGGGTCCTTTCAGTCGATGGAAATTGTCACGCCACCTTCCTTTACTCACTTTTCAAAGAAAAACAGGATAAAGACAACTATTTGTTTGAAAACATTAATTATCATAATAATAACAATAGCCTACAACTTTTTCCAATTTTACCTACATTGCTGCTTCTATGTTTCCCTTTTTCTTTCTTTATTACATCACAACTTTTTTTATGTTATTTTGGATCAATGAGTTGATAGTCGTTCCTTTAATTTCCCTCAGCTAGTTCATTCAGTTCTTGCTACTCTTATTTCCAAACTTCTATGGAATCGTATGACTTTTAGCCTTTTAGGCCTATCCAGTCTCTTCAGGCCTCTGAATCTTTCCTTATTTCTAAAACCTTGACTATTTCTTCCCCTGTCGTGTTCTCTTTTCCCTCTTCCCTTCCTTACACTTATTATACCTCTCCTGGGAAATTCAGGATTCAGGAAATCCTTCTGCTACTTAGGCATCTTGTATCGCTCTCTTCTTTCTTTTTTATACCTCTATGGACTGCTGCCCTGATCCAATCTCATCTACAAACCTTCTCCGCATTTTCTTCAAACCTTTTATTTTCTAACTATGTTTTCTACCACACATCTTAGTATATTCTTTTTCCTATCCAACATATCTTCCCTTCACTTCTCTTGTTTCTTCGAAAAGTTTTAAACTAAAAAGTTGCTGAATGTTGTTAGGAAAAGAAACCCTCACTATTTTCAAGAATCGAAAACAGTCTTACGTTCTTACGGTCAGTGAAGAAATTAGAGCACATGTTATTATATGCAGTTCTTGGTACGTACTATTAAAAATATAACACCACAAAACTTTGGCTACTGTCGGAAGAGAAAATTCTTTGAGAATGAACTCAATGATTTTCTTAGAAGTTTGGGTTGATTTTTATTAAAATTCGAGAACCAAGTCAGGTGTCTTGTATAAATTGCCTCCAGTTTGTGTGAATGAACCATGGTTTAATTTTTTGAAACCTGGGGAGAATCTCTTGCAAAACTACAGGGCTGTTGAGAAAATTCATAATCAACTAAATTTACTGACTCTCACCAAATATGGTGCTGATGTATGTTCAAATCTGATTTTTATTAAAAATTATACTTATAATCATGAGCAATATCCAACGAACATATCAGATGCTCCATTTCGTACCCTGGGCATTCTACTCTCAGTTGTCAAATGAGAAGCACGAGTCAACCGTACATGACATCCCTCCGGCACCGTTGATGATGGAATTCTTGCTTATGAAGTTCTCGCTAGCGGAAAATGCGGACCAATCTGGCGCTCTCCCTACCACCCGCCTCTCTGTTGGAATAGCCTTTTCCTTATTTTATAATGCGATTTAATTGTTGCAACTTGATATTTTTGATAAAGGCTAAACTTTTTTCTATGAAAAGTATGGTTTTATGAAAAGGTCTCTTTATTTAGTCCAAAAATTGTCCTAATTTTCGGAAAAACATTTTCTCAGTTTGATATCAAGGTATTTTGAATTTTTTTATTCTAGAAAAATCCTCATACAGAGTCATTCTACCCGGAAAAGGAAAATTGATTATTTGGTGAAACGTTTACTTTTTCAATTGAAAATTTAGGTATTTTGTACAATATTTATCTCATGGTTCTGAATCTTACAGTTTTATTCAGTAGACCTTGTTGGTGAGGTGAAATAAATATAATTTCCAAAACCTAATATTTGGACTTCCCATGGAAAATGTTTGGTTTGAGATCAAAAGGTTAGGTCGAAAATTCATTTCCGAATCAAAACCCAACTTTTATGGTGTAAGATCTTTCTGTTCAGATGAAAATCAACTGTTTCGTTGAAGACTCAAATATACTGTATTTGAACTACTGTTTCAGGAACTTTCGAAAATTTTCAAAAATTTGGTTCCCGCAATGGAAAAAGTTATTATTCTCAGGAGAGGAGTTAAAACTTTCTTCATGAAACAATCATGATTTGTCCTAACTCACATTTTTGAACAATTATTGAGTACCAGGGTATCAGTGAGTTCCAAGTTTGGACTTAGGTGAATTAGCCATTGGTTCATTTTCTACATGTTACTTTGTTCTTAAATAGGAAATCAATCTAGACAAATATTGACAAAGGATAAGAGTGAGAGTCTTTATACACCACTTATACACCACTATGCATTGTCATGTGGTGTTTCAAACGGTATTCGTAGGATACCAGGTTGCCTTCTTGAGTATTTAAGCCTTATTCCGCATGTGAGACTCTACTCAGGTGGAACTTCCACTTGCTCAGCTACCCCGTTATTTTGGATACACATTATAAAAGAGATGCGTCGAAGAATAATGTTTCTTCCGATGTAAGACGGAGTGGCAGATGCAAAAGATCAGCATCAAGTGCTGGAAATTTTTGTCCAGAACTTTATGACCGTGTACAGGACACTGCGAAAATATGGGAAGAGACCTCGGAAAAAATCCCACGGAGACGAAGGAGACAGTAAAGACGGATACTCTTTAGGTCAACATCCAGGGCTTGCAGAAAACTCGAGACGAATTCTGCCGTCCAAACTAAAGAGATACATAAGTGACATTGTCGCTTAGGTCGACTGTTTACATTGCCAGGTATGGAAGAATGACCCTGAACCGCAATGTCACCTATGTATATTTTTGGTTTGTACGGCAGAATTAATCCCAGTCCGAACTATTTTCCCGAGTTAAGGTGCAGATCATCCACTTGAAGCCCTACTTACCGGAAAATGTGGATGCTGTAGAATTAACGATGGACTGGCGTAGGCAAGCAAGGGAAGGACGCTTCTCTAGTTCCCGATAGTCAAAAAAGCATACCATCTCTTACTATAAGACTAGATGCTCTCGTGCCTCATCAGGCTCAAGAAATGTTGGTGGTCAACCCAAAAAATTGGCACGGATATAGTCTCTGGAAGCTACGATTACGATGGCTCTCCCAGAAAAACCGATCCCGAGGCAACCGGAGGGAATGCGGCAACCGACTTGTCACTTCCAAAACACCGAAGATGATCCGGTGGGATAATCAATAACATTGAAAGACGCCATGAACAAACTTACTGGAAGCCAGAAGTTCTCACCAGTCTCCTTCATGCTAGGAGACCTCACTCACCGACTCCTCGACCGACGCTCAAAGAAAGCAGTGGAGACTGAATCCGCTGGTTGCCCGTCGCCGAGTGCAGATGGAAAAAGTTGCTCACATGCAGGAAGCAGAACCAGTACTCACTGCAGGAGAGAAGCGAGCACCTGCCCTGGGTGGGAGAGCGTGCGAACGCCGGTCTCCCCACTCCTTCTGGTTGATACAGGGAAACTCAAAACTAGAGGGAACGTGTAAAGGACACAAAACACCGTGAAACCGCAGCTGAAAGTCAAATCCAAACTCGACAGTTACGGAAGCCAGCATTAGCAGCTGAATTATAAACAGTGGTGGTCAATGAAGCCCGAAAGAACTACTTCAAACGTTTCTGGTACAGGACAATCCGGAGCGAGCTCTACGTGGTAACTTAGAGGCCTACTTTGAGTTGTCCCGGGAGGATGCTTCGGATCTTCTCTGGACAAAATAACCATAGGTTACCTGAGTGTCCTACCACGCGACAAAGAAAGTGGGAGTCACTTAGTGCTACCGTTGTCAGGGCTACAGTAAAATGGCAGTAGTCTGCCCTGGTCCTGTCATGGATGTGTGTTGCTGGCGTAGAAGAAGAGAAGGACAGGGGTCAGTGGAGTGTGCAGATACTCAAGACTGTCACCTTAGTACTATGAAGCAGGACAGAGCTAACAGTGACGATCTTCCGGGTACTGATAGTTAAATTCAACGATCTGGATTAAAATACTCAAATGATTGATTCTGAATAGCACTGATTTCATCTATAGGACTTCAAGATTAATTTTTTTTGAATCTGAATCAATCAATGTTGGATCCCTTGTGATTCATGAGGAATCATAATGGAAGTGGAACAAATTTTGTAGTAGGAATTAAGATACATTAATTATTACAGGTTTATTAAAAATATAATAGGCACACTTGAGAAGAATCCATTTTCGGACCTAGGAAAAAAGACACACGGCAAGAAGTTTTTTGAAGAAGGGATCCATCACTATTTAGTACAATCAACGCCTGGTGGACTAGGTGCAGAGCAAGCCGACGTCACCATCCACTTGCTACATTTATTATCTGAAAATAATAATAACATTTCCTATTACCTGAGTAAATTGTACATTGGTTCTCGCAAATCTTATCTAACTATCCGCATAGAAAATTTCTATCCAAGTTTCTACATTCTCATTGAGAAGGTATTAGATTTATGTAAAATTTGACTCCCCCAGTTTTTGTCAAATGTCGACGTTTTGAAACCCCCTGAATCCGAAAAACAGGTTTTTACGAATATGGCTGCCTGTCTGTCTGTATGTATGTCTGTATGTATGTATGTATGTATGTATGTATGTATGTATGTATGTATGTATGTATGTATGTATGTATGTATGTATGCATGAATGTATGTATGCATGAATGTATGTCTGTCTGTGAGCACTATACCTCTTGAAAAAACTAATCTATATGATCAGCCTTTGGTAAACTCTTTCAGTGTCAGAAACTGAGGGTTTTTAGCCAAACAACGCAAGATATGAAAAAAAGTTAGTGAACAAAAATGTTTCTTTTTGGAGCCCTACAAGATCGTGAATACAACTTTCTGAATTTTCTCAAAAAATCGAAAATTCCCGTTTTAAACCCATAAAAAATCATTTAAAATAATCTGTGAACTTGATGACCTTGGAGAGAATGATCATATTCGATCGTGCTTTGGCACCCATTTTGGGGAACCAAAAAGACACATAGAGTTCGTTCACCAGCTATTTTGAATAAAAAATCGAAGAGGGGGAGCATTTTGAAAATTTTTCTGGATTTTTTTTTCAAGACTCAAAAATTTGAAGAAAATTCCTCGTAACACGCAAAAAAATAAACAATTTATCCTCATCATTTTTTTCGATAAAATCAAATTTGTAAGAGTTGTCGTATTTTCGAAATTCAAAAATATAAAAGAAAATTAGAATTTTTAGCCAAATAACGCAAGATTAAAAAGAAAGTCATAGTGAAAAAATGTTTCATCTTAGGAGCCCTACAATATCGTAAATAAAACTTTTCTAATTATTCTCTCAAAACATCGAAAATTCCCATTTTGATAGCACAAGAAATAATGAAAGACAATCTGTGAACTTGATAACTTTCGAAAGAATGATCACATTCGATCGTGCTCTGTTAACCATTTCGAAGGGACCCAAAAGACAATTCGAGTTCTTCAACTATCTATTAAGGATGAAAAATCAAAGACAATTTTGAAAATTTTTGTGGCCATTTTTTTCCAAGATATAAAAAATGTAATTCCTTTCCTTGTAGTAGGTTAAATATAGAAACAATTTATCCTGATGATTTTCTTTAATAAACACCAAATTGTCCGAGTTGTGGCATTATCAAAATTCAAAAATATAAACGAAAATGAGATTTTTTAGCCAAACGACGCAAGATATGAAAAAAAAGGTTGAAAAAAAATGTTTTATTTTGGGAGCCCTCCCGGATGCTCTCTACAACTTTTCGAGTTTTCTCAAAAAATCGAAAAATCACATTTTGGTCGCACAAAAAATAATGAAAAATAGGAAGATTCATTTTTTTGTCAAACTATGCAAGGTACTTGAAATTATAATCTGAACTTGTAATAATAAATATAAACTAAACCTGTGCACCAAAAAAACATCTGCAAATTGGGTGAAATGAACTTTTTGATAGGACAAGTAGTTTTTGCTTCATTTATGAAAAACCATACAAAAAACGAAAAAAATGAACTTTTGGGCAATTGACACAAGCTTGGGAAAAATGAAATAAACGCAAGTTCTTTACCAGGAAAATATCTTTAAATGTGTTATCAAC
>WSXT02073753.1:1623-12213 GCA_011762715.2 Neuroterus valhalla
AAATTATGCAACCGTATCGATTTACCCCAATCCGCTACGTGAGAGTTCTTCATGATTCCCTACCCCCCCCCCCCCCTCCACGGCTATGAAGCTGTTACGCTGTTTATGGATTTAGATTTGCAGAATTATAATTTTACCGCTTTTCTCTCCTAATGCACACTATACGTCTTGCAAGAACCGCATTGAAGACGTGAGTTATTAAAAGCTCGAAAAGTGTGTCGATGGTGAATAGCTTGTATCTAATTTTTAAGATAACATTATGTAAACACTGCAAGCTAGAGCCGGTTACTCCATGTCATTTCTAAAGTGATCAAAGGCTTCTCTGCTACTGTGCCAGATAGCGCCACCGGAAGCATTGTTCTCATCACATTAGAATCACTTTCTCCTGTCTGCTGAAAATAAACTGACGATGCAAAAATGTTCTTTTATCTCCAAAGGAATACTGCTTTCATTCTCATTTCGTTCATTCTCCTTCAGACATAACAGCACTTTCCACTTGCTCATCAGGAATTACCCTTTTTTCCAAAAACATCAGAAATTATTAATGCTTGTTTCAAAATGTATTTAAAATAGTCCTTAAACTCATACCGAATTTTCTAAGATCCTAGAATGTTTAAACTCAAATAAGAACAAGAAGCAGAATAGATGATATAACCAACAAAAAAATGAATCTCGTAGTACCAACATCCGTTTCTTCGCTCTAGCCTTATACGTTTATCTGAAACAAAACCTTTTCAGAAACCCATAAATAAATTGAGAATCTCCACAGATTTCCCAAAATGTAGATTCTTTTCATATTTTTCTTCCATTTTCCACGCAAAGCATGTTTTTTCGAAATTAACGGGCAAATAATCTTATTTTCCGAGGATTTAGTTATCAGAAAACGTTCAGAATACTTTTGGATACTCTTTTTAATTATTTTGAAGATATATAACCACAGGGCATACAACATACTAGCAAAACGAAAAATGATAATAGTTCATCATATTCGAACAAGCAAAGTAATAAACTAATACAGAATTGCTTCATCTCATTTCTTTATCTAATACATCTGAAAGATAGCTTCGGATCATACAAATTAATTTTTAATTCATTATATCTTAATGTCTCACCAATATTTTTAAAATTCATATGTTACTGTGAGAACCCGAAATCAGTTGAAATGCGTTTAAACAAGTTATAACGCCAAACAGCAAAGAGCATTTGTCAAAAATAGTTTTAACTAGTCAAAACGCAAAGTAACCAAGTCCTCCAGCTAAAACTTGAGGAGATTATAAATTCAATCTGACTCCGTGTTTTAACTGAAAAAATCAGTTGGAAGTAGTTGTACCCGATTGTGCTTTTGGTAGAACTAGTTTTATCTCCACTATTCTGTAAAAATCCAAAATACTAAGCTTGAAAGTACATGCGCTTGCGCAGCTGTATATGCTTATCGTACATTCCGAACCTATTCTTCAGATTCACTGAAAGAAAAAAATGGGGAAATGCAAGAGGAGTGAAATTTTATGCATCTTAATACGCCCATAATAGTGAATCCTGCAGGATTAGGTGGAGAATACAAGGATATACTTCTCAAGAATCCCTCTCGTTATATATTTTTTAGGTGGAGAATACAAAGATATACTTCTCAAGAATCCCTCTCGTTATATATTTTTCTATTTTCACTTCTTCATTGTTCGATTTTGAATTTATTTGATTTCGTATTTTCTCAAGAGGTGACCTGGAAAAAGGATAAGCTATGTGTTGGCTATTGGTTACAAATGAGTGATTATTCTTATCTATAATCCCTTTTCAATGTCCTCTTTTATTACAATACGTCTCATGTGACCCATGTGGCTGGTCTTAAAGAAAATATGGGTCACATATCTTCCCCCTTCCCCAAGTCTTGCCGAAAGCTGAAATGCACCCCTGTGACTAGTATTACAAATAATGTAAGTCACATATATTCCCCTTTTCCCAAGTGTTGGGGGGGGGGGAGGGGGGCGGGAAGGCACCACTGTGACGAGTGATAGGAAGGATATGAGTAACGTACTTTTACCCTATTACCAAGTCTTGTTGTGCTGGGGAGTTGCCACTGTGACTGTCCATAAAAATCATGAAGGTCACAAAACATCCTCGTTTCACACCCCTCTTACCATTCATAGAAATAATATAGGTCATATACCTTCACCCTTTTCTATTTCTTGTGGGGGCAGGAAGGCATCACTGTGACTAGACATTGCAATAATGTGGGTCACATACCTTTCCCTTTTCTCAAGACCCATGGGGGAGAAGGGGCGGGAAGACAAACCTTCGATTGGTTATTGAAATGATGTGATTTGCATAACTTCTCCTTTTCCCAAGTCTCGTGGAAGTGGCAAGTCAACACCGTACAAGTCATAGAAATAATGACGGGTACATCACTTTTCCTCTTCGAAACTATGACTAGACATTATTTCTATGACTAGTCACAGGGATTCCTCCTCTGTCTATGACTAACCACAGGGTGACTTACTACCTCCGCAAGACTTGGTAAAAGGAGAGGTTTTGAGCCCTCCACTATTTTCATGGCCAATCACAGGGGAGACTTTCCACCTCAGCGAGACTTGACAAAATGGTAGACGTTTGTCACCTACAATATTTCTATGACCAAGCACGGGAGTGACTCACTGCCTCAACAAGACTTGAAAAAAAAGGAATATATGTGACCCACATTATTTGTATCACCAGTCACAGAAGTGCCTTTCAACTTTTACAAGACTTGAAAATGGGGATGAAATGTCACTCACGTTTTTTCTGTGACTATACATAGAGGCGCCTTTCCGCCCCCCAGAGACATTCACATGACCATATATAGGGGTACCTTTCCGCCCTCACAAAATTCGGGAAAGAGGAGGGTGTCTGACTCTTATTATTCGTATGACCAGTCACATGGGTGCCCTCCAGCTCTCCACGAGAATTGAGGAAACGGAAAGGTACATGACCTACATTATATCTATGACTAGTCATGGGGGTGCCTTTTCGCCCCCACAATACTTGGGAAAAGGGAAAGACAGGTGACCCATATGATATCTATGACCAGTCATGGTGGTGTCTTCCAACTTTGCACGAGACTTGGGAAAGAGACAAGGTTCGCGGGAAAGGGGGCAGGTATGTAACCTTCATTATTTCTATTACTTGTCACAAGGGTACCCTCCAGTCTCCTATAAATGTGACTTTTACTATTTGTCTTACCAATCACGAGGGTGCCTTTCAGCTCACTAGAAGACTTGGAAATAGGCATGATATGCGATTTACGTCACTTCTGTGACCAGTCACAGAGGTACCGTAATTCCTCTTCGAGACTTGGGAAAAGGGGAAGTTGTGTGAGCTACATTATTTCTATGCTCAGTCACAGGGGTGCCCTTCAGCTTTCCACAAGATTCGGGAATGGAGATGATATGTGACCAACGTTAATTCTATTGCCACTTATAGAGGCGCCTTTCCGCCTCTACGAGATTTAAAAAGGGACACTCTTGTGATCTACATTATTTCCATGACCAGTCACAGGTATGCCTTCCAGCTTTCCACACCACTGGAAAATAGGGATGAATGTGACCTACGTTATTTCTGTAACCAGTCAATCAGGCGCCTTCCCGGCCTCCATGGGACTTAGGAATGGGGGTAGTATGTGACCTACAAAACGTAAGGAATGTGTCTTTATGATTGAAAATCAAGCGTTTTGTTGAAAATAGAGCAAGATAAAATCTTTAATTTATTTGTTACTCCAGCATGGAAGTTATGAATATATATTCCGGCAGCTTCGGTTCCTGCAAACAGATATTTCAATACATCAACTGTTTCGGGTTATCACTGAGTACTTTATCAGATATAACTATTTGTTCCAAAATTATAATCGATGAAAACTAGTTCTAACTGATATTTTCATTTAAACATAAGATAAGATTGAATTTATATTTCCTTCGGGTGTGAACTAAAGGACTTGGTTACTTCGCAACTTGGTTACTACAAGTAAATAATGATCTATCGGTAGAAAATTATCTCTTCGGATTAAAATATGACTCTTTGATGGGAAAATACGTTTTTGCAGCAACTACGAATTTTTCGTGGAAACAAGCATTCAGAATGCTTTTGCAATTGTTTATTTCAATAATTATGCAGATTTGAAAGTGAATTGAGCAAATTAATCTCTTTTAGATCCCAATTAATCAATGCAACCTCAAATTTTAAATTTATAACGTAATTAGGTATAGATGAAGATTACATTTGTCAAAGCTCTGTTGGCTTTAAGGTACACATTCTCATCGTGCCACTCACGCTTCGCGCTCGACTCCAACTCTTGATGGAAGTTTTAATATGTAAGTTTATAATCAGAGAAACCTTCACAAGCGAAATCGAATGCGCTGTTTATTATACAAACAAGTGTATCAAAGACCGATTTGATTCGTTCACTTTTTGGTAAGTTATCATGTTTACAGACGGACAGACAAACGGACGGACATACATACAGACATGAACCATCGCAAAAACATGATTTTGAGCTTCAGGTGGTTCTTAAACGTATAGGGATACGTTGAAAATTAAAGATGTTGAATTGCGGGTGATGCTTATACTTCCCTGATCATAAATGATGAGAATGTAATAAAAATTTTTTTTCCATTATGTGCTGTAAATTAAAAGTTTGAATTTTTCAGTTTCCTGAGAAATTCGAAATTTTGTTATGATAGTCTCATACGGCACTCAATCACAACGTTTTTCGTCCTATTAGTTTTTTCACATATTGTGCGTTATTTCGCGTGGAATTCCCATTTTCTTTTGTACTCTTGAATTTTGAAAATGCTATTACTCTGGCGAAAATTTTGAAAATGCTCCCGGTTTTTGAGTTTCGATCCGAATTAGCTGGTTAACGAACTAGTCCTTCCTTTTAGACCAATCAACAATTGTATCAAAGGCCAAGCTGATCCGTCCATTTTTTTCTAAAACTTGATTTTCGGCTTCAGGGGGTCCCGAGTCGTGGAGATCCGTTGGAAATTCAAGATGTGAAATTTCAGACGATTCTAATTCTTTCTCAATCATAAATGATGAGAATGTAAAAATAAATGTTTTTTCTTCATAAAACAACGTTCTAATGGGTACACGGTATTTTAAACTGGAGAAGTTCGAAGTTACTCTGAATTGAAGTAGTCTGAAACTTCTCAAACTGGAGCACTTCGAAATTTCTCAAACCGGAGCGGTTTTAGTTTTCTCATACTGAAGCAGTTTGAGATTTTCCAAACTGGGGCAGTTTTCTTCCTTTAATTAGAGCAGCTTGAAAGTTCCCAAACTGGAGCAGTCGGAAAATGCTTGATATGCGTCAGTTTGAAGCTCCTTGAGCTAGAGCACTGTTTCTGAGTTTGTGATGTGATGTTATGCCATGCTATGTCATGTTATGCCATGTCATGGTATGTTATGCTGCAGGAACTCTGCTTGAAATGGAAAAACTTCATTCAAAAAAGTTGTAAAACTTAATGATTCATATTTTTAATTTATAATTGTAATTTCTGACATTGAGAGACGATGATTCTGATTGAAGTACAATGTTTCCTTCGAGGTGTTATGCTTTGTTGAAAAAAAGCTATGCTTCGATGAGAACAATATATTCTGATGGAGAAACTGTCTCTGAGATGATACACAATGTTCTCGATAAAATCGATACTTTTTGAAGAACCCTTTGTGTCAGTGAAAACGCGCTATTCCAATCTGGAGCAGTTTGAAATTTCAGTGAATGTTCCATCGATTCTACTAAAAAAAAAGGACATAGAGTAATTGAATAAATTAGTCAAATCGACTAACTTATTTAGTTAGTTTTGAGTGCATCCTTACCTGAAATGAAGACAATTTGAATGAACTGGTAGTAAGTTTGTACCCTTACCGAACTAAATAGTTATTCTGACTAATCCAAATGTGTGATACAGATATCGATTCAATATTTAGTTAAATTTAATTTATTCTGACGTAAAATTTCTCTCGGAGTACTGTGTATGTGTGCTTATATCTTGACACGATTTTGTAAATTTTTATATCATTTTTCCATCAGAAGGGCGTTCACAAAGTGTAAAATATCATCAATGCAGACTTACAGTATCAAACCTTGAAATAGGAAATAATTAATAAATACATATTTCATTTTCTTCCGATCGAACCAAGTGCTACATGTTCTTAAATGTATACTGTACCTATGCCTTTCTGATTTCAGCAGAGCCTTAGGATTAATACACAAATTGTGAGAAAAGTTTAAATATGGCGTAGGTCATTAGGAACCGATGTGACTATTGTGCGATCATATTGACGACCCTTCATCGTAACAGATCTTCCCACTATTCACAATAGGCAAGGTACAGAAGGAGTATCCATAGATCACGTGATAGATTTTTTTTTTTAGAATTGCCGCCCCCTCCCCTCTCCCACCACAGGACTGTAAGGAAAGTTATAATAGGGGTAACTGGCTTGTGCAGTTCAAATTCTTTGAAATTTCCAAATACTGAGGAGTGTTCGCAAATATGTATACGAGATTCCTTAAAATATTCGAAAGCCCTTCAAATTTCGATTGCTTTTAAACATCCGTCAAAGTTCGTCCAAATGTCTTAAAATTTCAGAAATATTTTGTAATCTATGAGAATTTTCCGGAAGCCATGGAAATTCCTTGATATAACTCAAAATCCTTTATAATATTTTTAAACCCAATTTGTTTTTTTTTTTTCTCAAATCATCGAAAATTCGCAGAAATATTCGGAAACCTTTCAAAATCTTATGAGATCAGCGAAACGGCTCTTGGCTAATGTTTTGAAACAATCGTTGACTTTCTTCGACCTCATATGGAATCCCGAAATCTTTTAGGAACTCCCTGAGTCCCTTACTTTCCTTCGGCATATTTCTGTACTCCTTCAAATTTGACGGAATCTCTCGAAATTGGTTTAGACTATTCGGAAAACTTTAAGATCTTATAGAATCTCTTGAATAATTGAGATTGTTCCTGAAATGGAAAGGGTGATTCCTTGTAATTCTTCATATCTTTAGGCACACTTTTGACCTGTGTCACCTCTCGTAATCCTGCCAAATCGTTTGAAATACCTTAACACTGTTGTACGTTCAGGATGTCTAATGAAATCCTCAAATAAATTCAGAAATCTCGCAAAGTTTCTTCGAAATTTTGTAATTAATTGCGAATTCGTAGTCCTCTAGAATATCTCTTTATCCTTTAGAATCTATTAAAATCCTTTCAAACCACTAGTAATCTTTTGAATTTTCCCATGGGTCTGGGAATTCGGAAGTTTCCCTCGCCATATTTTTGGACTTTTTCTTCTCTTCCTAAAAATGAATTTATAATTGAAAAGTCACGTGATGGAATTGAAATCCCTTCACCTTTTCTAGCAATTAATCGTGATATTTTTCCAGGCCCCTCCTCTCCCCTATTTCCCCGTATAGGGTCACGTGATTTTTAGATGCATTTGAAATATGGATATACTAATCTAATGTCTTCCTATCCTCTTTCCGAATTTGATGGCATATTAGAGGATTTGACACATGTATCATACTCAATCAGTTAGGCATGCAATCTAGCATTTTTATTCGTTAAATGTACGAGATAGGCAGGCATATCAAATCATTTCATTGTTGAGATCTTTTTATTGCAAAATTTCCAATAGTTGTAATAAAAACTTTATTGTTTTTAAAGCAAAGTCTAGAATTGCTAGGTGCAAAGATGCACAGCAGTTTGCATTATTCCATCGTTGCTGTAAATTCACTTCGGTGTGCGTAGTTTTCATATAAATTTGGTCAAAATAATTCTGTTTTGATGCTGGCCGTTATTTGTAATAAATTTCTGCAATAATCATTTCTGCTTTCGCATAAATAAGATATGTCCCTATAAAATAGCATTTTCGAAATATACGTTTCTCGAATGAATGTTTATTTGTAAATGATGAAGATTTGACCAATTCTTTTTAACATTCTCTGACCCCTCACAAGGAACACAAATCAAAATCGGTCCAACAGTTCTGACTAAAAGTTCACTTTCTTGCATACATTTGTTCCTAGCTGCAAACTGTGAAAGAATATTTTATTTTCTATTATTATTTTATTCTCCATCTTCATATGGAAATAATTTATGTTCATTTTACATATTGATAATTAGAACAATGAATGTGCATTAATTTTTATAAATAATTTTCAAAACTTTTGAATTTTTATATGGGTGCAACGTTGCTTAGTTATGTAATAATATAAACGTATTCAAATGAAGACATCCGTGTAACGATTGATGGATAAAAAATAGAATGAATGGTAAAAAATAGTTATGTTATCCTGAAACTATTTCAAATAATTGAATGCTTCATGATCACTGTTGAACTAAAATTTTCCTAAAAAGGTCGCTAGCTGTGTGTTCAATTTCCCTGACCAGAAAAAAGAGCATGTTATGCTGTCAAGTGAAATAGATCTTCATATTCGTCTTCCGCATTATGAGTCTTTCCTTCCAAATGAAACTCAAAAAGGAATTACTAACATCCATATTTTGTGCATTCTTTTTACACGTTTCTTCAGCGGATAAATACATTTTTTCGAATAGTTGTAGCAAGTCCAGCTTAGAAAAGTTAGTAACTACTATGAATAAGTTGTGAATAAGCTGAATGCAAGAGAATAAAAAAGCCTAAGGTGTCTCTGGGATACCCGTTTGGAACGAAGTTTCTTTCGCTATATATTTTATATATTGAATAAAAATGATAAAACAGGAATAAAATAAAAAAATAAAATGGATAATACTATAAATGATAATTCAATTTCAATTGTAATTGAACTAAGTAATGCATAATAATAATGATAAGTAATGAATTTTTTTAAGAACCGTGTAAATGAATATTTTATTATTCTGATTGTAAACCATCAAATCTACTCATAACTGTAATAGACAGAGATAACATTGTTTAAAAATTTTGGAGCAGTCGACCTGTCAATGCCCACGTTTGGTTGAAAATTTATACGATAACAGCTGACGCTAAGAAGTGCTTTGACAGGTTTTAAAAGCACTTATCATGTCAACACGCTTACTGCTACTCTGCATATCAAAGCATTGTGTTGTACGTGATAACTTAAGGGGTAACTTTAAATAGCTAAAAATTTGAACGTGTGATTGCTAGAAATGTGAATTTAAACAGCAAAATGACTAATCACCGCAACTGAATGTAACTAAGTGCAGTTATATTATACATAATTCGTGAGAATCACTGTTATGTTTAATATGATAACATCCTGAAATCTTTTATTTGACGGATGTATTAAATAAAAATAGACTTTAATTTTATCTAAATTTTCAAGCTTCACCGGAGTTCTACAATTTTTCCTTCCTCCAACAATATCAGATTCTCATTATATTTAAAAAAAACGACTTAAATAACTTACAAATCAGTATTTCCTAATTTGAATAGTATATCACTATTAAAAGCTTTCTCTTCACTTGTTTTGAAATTTTTCATTGAACATAGAGGATTTTCTGGCGTCAAAAATTTTTCAGTGATGGCTAATTCCTCCCCAATGTACTCCACATATTGTGAAGTTGATTTAAGAAAGTCCTTTTCCACATAATTGTATTATGAAATATATATTTTCAACTGAAGTGGCTCTCTTGCTTTTGAATATTATTTAAAATATTCATTTACAATTCTTTACAGAGAACGTTTTGAATTGATTCAATGGATTTCAAGGATCTTGGCAGAAAAAGAAGCCTAGAAGAATCAGAGGATTGAGACAGTTTTACAATTTAGTGAGCTGGTACCCGTTGCAGAAACTTGTTCTCAGAATTGTATGATGTACGGATGAGAAATAGAAGTGTGCGATATCAAAATGATTATAAAAGTCGATAATATATAATTAGAGAGGCTTTGCTTTGTTAAGGAATAAATCTCGGAGAAAAATGTTTTTGTAACTCTTTTATTTTCTCCTCTTAGCTATTTAAAACAATTTTTATGCATCAATTTACAAGGATCGGTGATAACTCATAAGACCACGTTTCGTTCTCCATGGAATTATTTGAAAATTTGATTTTTGCCTGAAATTTACCAGGGAACTAAAATTTTAAGTTTCTTAGAAGTCTTTATCGATATTTTCCAAGTTTGATTTCCGGAAATTGTATAGTAGGATCCAGGGCTTATGAAAAATAAATGGTTGTATTTCTATTTTTTGTTTAGCTGTTTAACTTTTTATAAGCATGTTCATAACACATTTTTATGTTAAAAATGTTCGAAAAATATTTATACATTTCAATGATAAAAAAAATCTGACCGCCACTCGGACACATTCTCATAGCGCGCTGCGCGCGCGCCTCGCTTCGCTCGCAAGTTTGAGCGCGCCTAGGGCGCGCGTTATTCGGATCTCGCGCTTCGCGCTCAGCTTCATACGGGCTCAATTCAGTTTACAGTGCGTAATGCATACACAGAATCAGAAATATAGCAAAACTGCTCAAAACCTCCACTTCTATGAAGATTTTTTTTTCCTTTTTGATCTTAAGGAACACATTCTCATTGCAATACTCGCCACTGATATTTACATCTCGCATAGTTTGGCTAGCAAATTGAATTT
>WSXT02073764.1:2084-12213 GCA_011762715.2 Neuroterus valhalla
TTTAATTAAAAACCAAAAAACATGGTTAAATGTTCTTTTTCTGGGTAGAAAATTTAACTATCTAGTAGAAAATTGATGAAAATACCTTATCATAACGGCTATCGTTTTTCTGTGCAAAGATGGTTTGAAATCCCGATTCCTCGTTTTTTTCGGGAAAAGTTGGCCAATTCAGTCTCGGAAATTGAGAATCGGAATTTCAAGTCCTACTTTTGGAGTCAAACATTTTCAATTTAAAATAAAAATTGGTCATAATCTCCCAGTACTTGTAAATATTCGACACCAAAACGTTTTATGGCAGTCGTAATTGAGAACTGCTTTTTTTATCAGAGTTTTCAATCTGGATATTTAGCTTCAGTTCTGAATCCCAAGAAATGCAAAATTTCTGGGATTCAGCTCGCATCGGATTTTCGCCACATTCCAGTGGAAGAGAGAAGCAGCTGTACAATCATAAAGGAATGTCCATAGATAACGTAACGCTGAAATCTCATAATTTCGCGACTCGTCTGTCTGTTTATAACGCTACCGTAACAATGTCACTCTTTCCTGTCTGTAACGTAACGCAACGCCTGTTTAAAAAAGCGGAAAATAGGTCAAAAAATATATAACTGGAGGGAACCTGTGAAGGACACAAAACATCGCGAAATCGCAGCCACAAGTCGAATTCGAACTCGAATCTGATGGAAGCCAGTAGCAGCAGATAAATTATAAACAAGCCGCAATGTCTGCAAATTCGCTTTTCTATTTTTTATGAGTAATGAAGTAAATCTCTCAATTTCATTTTTGAAAAACGTTACGTCACATTTCGGAAATCCCTCTCTGTCACTCCGTAACGATACCATAACAAAACTTTTGTAGTCAGTCTGTCTACTATAGCGTTACGTAATTTATGGACAGACCCTAAGGTCCGACTCTCCCCACTTATACGTGCGCGGGAACTCTTCCACCGCCTGCACCACCGTTCCTATCTACATCCAATCCCCTCCCTACTCTTTCTACTACTCCTCCTGAGCACCATAACCTTGGAGTTCTGCGCATTCAACTCTAACCGAATATTATTCAGGTGTCTTTTTAATCTCTTTTTAAGGTGTGAGCGGAGTGTAAGGCAGTGTGAGGATGCTAGAAATGAGTTGTGGGTAGAAGAAATATTCTTGAAGTGTAAGGGAGGTGCAAGGTTTATAAAAATAGGAAAAGTGAGGTAAGGTCGACAAGAAAGGAAGCAGATTGGTTCCGAAGTGATTTAGCTGTTGAGAGGTGTAAACATGTTCATCGTACGAATAAAGAGAAAGAGAGGTATCTGCAAGGCTTGTTGAGATGAAGTAAAAGGATCAGGATAAATGTCAAATATAGGGATATCGCATATTAGCGGAAATGGAGTACGAAAAAATCTGTAGAATGTAGAAGGCAAATACATCTTTGTAACTGGTAGAAGAACAGGGAGTTACCAAACTCGAGGTTGACAATATGAGTGAAAGGACCAAGGTAGACTGGGGGGGGGGAACTATACACACGCCTCTGCGGACAGCAGCGAGTCAAGCGCAAGTGAGGAGGGAGACCTCTCACTTCAGAAGAGAAAGAAAGATAATAAAGAGAGTCTAGGGCAAAGCGTGGTAGAGAAACCATTCTTGAAAAGTAGCTAAGCGCATAGGTCACTGTCACAGATTAAAGGCCAGTTAGACAAGGGCGGCCAGTTAGACACTTATTTACAAATCTTTCCAATTATTCACCAACTATCTTTTACAATATTTTCTCGAAATAATTTTTCATTCAAGACTTCTCGTGATAGCGACTTCAAGATGGGGAAGCCTGAAACGTGGGGGAAGGAGGAGTGGAGGAAAAAGTGAAGAAAATTAAAAGTTGGCAGCTGGTAGTTAGAAAAGTTACGATCATTTACACGAAAAACGGGAAACGGGGAGGTAAAGATTCCGCAGGAGAAAGGAGTACAAATGCTGGTTGAAAAACATGAAAAATTGTCTGATGGGGTAAGGGAGGAAGTTAGACCGAAAGCCAAAAGAAGGAATACAGGAAAGCTTGGTTGGATGATGAATACAGGAAAAGTGAATAAAAAGCGAAAAGTGCGAGAGATTGAGAAAGGAGGAATTTCAAATGGAGCAAGAGATATCACGAAAGAATTAACAGTGCTGAATGACAAAGGAAAAAGGGAAGGTACATAAAAGCATCTTGGCAAGCTGTGAAGAAGGAGTGGGAATGAGAAATGATAGAAAAAGTAAGCGTAGGTAGGAAGAGGTTAAATGAGAAGTTTAGAATGTGGAAGTTGATGCAATATTTCAAGAGGTTGTTAGAAGGAGTAGAGAATAGGGTGAAGAGAGAAAAAAAGAATGGTCCTAGAGGACCAGCATGCCGGAAAGGTTTTGGTAGAGGAATGAAGAATTAGGCAATTAAGAAGCTGAAGACAAACAAGGCAACATGCGAGGATGACGCGGAAAACGCAGCACTAAAATATTGCGGAGAAAGGGTAAAATAAGAAAAGCTGGTATTACCATCTATTAGGAAAGGAAAGAGAAGAGAATATAAGAATATAGTGGTGTCGCTTTTTCATGGTAGATCCTAGAGTCTTCAAGGAGATGCTTGGGAAGAAGCTAGAAGAAGAAGCTAGATTTGGTGAAAAAGGAAGCATAATATACAACCAGACTGGGTTTAGAAGAGAGATGAGTACATCACAGCCAACATCCATGTGCTCAATTTTCTGGTCAATAAAAACTCAAGCCAGAAGAAAGGGAAACTAGTTGCACTGTTCATGGATTTTGAAGCAGCTTTTGACTCCATGAATCGAAGGGTGCTATTGAGGTCCAAAAAAGGTAAGAGATGATAAATTAGCTGAATTCCCAACGAGGTAATGACTCAATCACTATAATAGTTGAGTTTCAACCTTAAAATACAATTCTCCAATGAGAAAATAAATTTTTTTCAGGCAGATGAATTACAAAAAGATATTCTTCATTTTTAAGCAAAAAAGATGAATCATGTACAACAACGGTTGATCTTCAAATCCGAAAGGACAATTATTTAACAAAAAAGTTCAATTTTGAAACAAAATCGACCAATTGAAACCAAACATTCACTTTTTTTACGAAGAAGTTTGTTTTGAACCAATAAAGATGATTTTTGAATCCAAAGGTTAGAATTTCACACAAAACATTTGAGTTTAAGATAAATGAGAGGTTACTCTCGAAAAATAGCTGCAATGTCTTGAAGATAATTAAATTTTTAGCAGAGAACTTGAATTTTGAACTCATATTAAAATTTTTTACATAGAAAATTATATTTCGCAGACGAGATGAATAACAAATAAAAAACATTCATTTCCAAGCCAAAAAACTATATATTTGCGAAACAGTTCAATTTTTAATCAGAGAATAGTAAATTTCAACATCTGCGTGAGAGATGCTTTGCTTGTGCGAAAAATGTCTTATTCGCTAGAGATCATCTTTTACACAGATGTCTAACGGTATTTCATACAACGAGAGCGGGGAAAAATTAGGTCAAAGTTGAGATTTTGAGGTTGAATTGGTATGATATGATTTTTTGAAATTAAAACTAATTTTTTACCAAGAATTCAAACTCATTTAAATTTTCCACCAAGGAAACTATTCTTTCTTAGAATGGATGAATCACAAATGGAAAGCATTAATTTCCAAACCAAAAAACGAAATATTTGTGAAACAGTTTAATTTTCAACCCAAGAACAGTACATGTCGACATCTGTGTGAGAGATGCTTCGCTCGTGCGGAAGATATCTCATTTGCTATAATCACCTCTCACACAGATGCCGAAATATATTTTATACCATAAGAGCCAGAAAAATCAGGTCAAAGTGGACATTTTGAGCTTGGAGTCGTATGATATGATTTTTTGAAATTGAAAATAATTTTCTTTCAAGAATTTTGAGTCATATCAAGATTTTCCACTTAAAGAATTATTCTTTCCCATAAGAGATGAATTACAAATAAAACAAATTCATTTTCAAGCCAAAAAATGAAATATCTGCGAACCAGTTCAATTTCCAACCCAAGAATAGTGCATTTCGACATCTGTGTGTGAGAGATGCTTTACTCGTTTGAAAAGTGTCTCATTCACTGAAAATTACCTCTCACAAACATGCCGGAATATATTCTACAGGAGCCAGGCAAATCAGGTGAAAGTTGAGATTTTGAGTTCGGAGTGGTTTAATATAATTTTTTAAATTTAAACTATTTCTCAACTAAGATTATTAAACTCATACTGAAATTTCCTACAAAGAAAATTATTTCCTCTCATACGAGGTGAGGTACAAATCAACAAATTTATTACTAAGCCAAACAACAATATACCAACCCAAAAAGGGTGGATGTCGTGTGAGAGATGCTTTACTCGTGCGGAAAATGTCTCTTTCGCTAAAAATCACCTCGTACACAGATTTCGAACAGTATTTTATACCACAAGAGCGGGAAAAATCAGTTCAAAGTTGAGATTTTGAGGTTGGAGTGGTATAATATGATTTTTTGAAATCGAAACTATTTTTTTACCCAAAATTTTTATTTTCCAATTAATAGTCTGATTATCTAGAAAAATCTTGGAATCCTCGAATTCTTGAACCATAAAGACGAATTCATTTGGTTCCTAGCAAAAAAAAACTAATTTTTAACGAGGAACATCAATTTTTTGACCATAAGAGACAAGTTCCCATATATATTATTTTCTACAAAATTCCCAAATTTCAGGGCTTCAATACGAATAATCCACAGAATAGTTGGAATTCAATCTTGTAATATTATTTTATAACGAAAATAAAGAATCTAAGAACACGACACAATTATTTAAATACCAACAGTTGCGTTCTCAACAAGAGAGTAACTTTCATTCAAGGAAGATGGATTTTCTAAATCCAAAATGTAGGATTTTCAATTGAGCATTTTAATTTTGGCACAAAATATGACAAAACAGGAGCTCGATTTTCAAAATTTAAATTTAAAATAAAATTAATTTAAATTACATTCAAAACTAATTTTGAGCTTTTATTTAAATTTTACACCAAGAGGATCAATTTTTTTCATAAAATATGGGTAACGAATAAAATACACTCATTCTGAAGCCACAAAGATGATTAAGTTACAAAAAATTTGAAGTTTTTACCTAAGAATTAAATTTTTTAATTGAAAACTATTTTTCTACCTAGGAGTTCTATTTACAAATTAATAGTTTTATTTTCTACCCCATTCTCAAATTTTGAAGACGGAAACACAAATCTTTCAGAGTGAGGAAGAATTTTCAACCGAAAAAATCTATTTCAGAACGAATATGTTAACTTTCATTCCCGAAAAATTTATTTTTTAATCATATCCTTTAATTCCAAACAAAGAAAATAATTTTTAAACCACAAGAGATAAATTCTAGCCCAAGAAGACATATTTCTTGCTAGACCTATGAATTTCCATCCAAAAAACTTTTTTTCATAAATTCTAATTTAAGAGCTAAGAACACAAAAAATCTACAGAACAGTTGAATTTCCTATCCAATAATATTATTTTGTAACAAAAAAGAAGCATCATTAAGCAAAATCGATCAATTTTCTTCTAGAAATTCGTGTTTCCAACAAAAACCTGTTTGAATAACATACAATATTTTCAACAAAATTGTTTGAATTATTTGCAACAAAGCATTTTCATTTCTGGAAGAAGAGTTTATTCTCATCGATGTGATTAGACATTCAACAAAAAAAGGGAATCTTGGGAAAAAAATTCAACAAAGGAAGATATGAATAAGTCATAGATGATTAATTTTATCACTACGAAAAATGAATCTTTATCAAAACAGTTAAACTTTCATAGGACACGTTATTGGGATTCCAAAACCATAAAGGTCAATTTTTCACCATATACACATATATTAAACATTTTTGGAGCCTAAAATACAAATAACCTGCAAGACTTTTGATTCCTAATTCTGAATATACGATTTTTTGAACAAGAAATTAAATCTTCAACCGCGGAAATTTATAGGAAAAATTGGAGATTTTAACTTACTTTACAGGTAATTTATGGTAAATTACCATAAATTACCCCAAATAATATTCAAAAATATTTCCATGAGATTCCCGAAATCATAAAAAATTTTGGTAATTTTTACTAATTCTACAGATAATTTATGATAACTTGAGATGAATAACCTAAAATTAAATTAAAAAATTTCCATTAAAAAAAATTTGTATGTCAATTACAAGTGAATAAATAATTTTATAATAATTTCCACGCAACGAGCCACTCGCTATGCGCTGCGCTAGGCACATGAAACGGTGCGCCGCACGCCTCAAAGGAATCGTGCCCAAAAGAAGACGGGCAAACTTGGGCAAAACATTCCAACGCCACTTTATTGGGGAAACCTTTACGTGTACAACACATTGAGAATCGAAGCGGCCTGATGAGGCCTCGATAACTAATCCGTTATTGAATACCGGAATTTTCACCGCGCGAAATAGAAAAAGGGGCGTGAGCATTCCGACATCTCTTGCAGACGTATGCATTATTATTTTCACTTGAAGATAGAAAAGAAATATTCTACATATCTTAACGAATAAAATCCATGAGGTCAGGAAATACTGATCAAATTAGAACAGCCTTTTCTGGACACTTACATTTCACTCGGATGCGTGAAACTTTTCAACTGCGTAACAAGGGTTTGGCGGAACGTCCGACTTCGAGCGTATACCTTGTCGAAACTAAAATATATAAAAATCTGCTCTTTCGGATTTCTAGATAGAAATGCACCTTACACATGTACAGTGAATTTCGTCCCGATCGGAAACTGCCGATTTTCGAGATTTTGTACGGAAATTCTGAATTTCGAACCAATGTGCGCCCCTCAAATTGATGACGTAATATATGAACAGCCCAATATGCATAAATGTATTTGTTATAAACAAACTTCATAAACAAAACCGCAAATATTTTCATCAACAGCAAACAATATTTAGTTTTTCTTCAGACTTCTTTGTATTAATCATGCTTGGAAGTATTTTGTCCTCGAATATTTCCTCTTCATCTTTTGAAATTGACTTATGTTAACGCAACAGCATGAATCACAGTTTAATTTCCATTTTCAGGAAAGTTTCTCTTTCTCGTTTACTTCATTTGATCAAGAATTATGTATTCGTGGAAAGTAAATTGGTTTTGCTATATCAAAACAGAGCTAAGCCTGGAGCTGGAGTAGCTGCGTTGCAGAAAATTAAGCTGCGATAGCAAGATATCTTTACCAGGCAGAAGATTTAATGGTACTTGCTATATAAGCTTCCGGCAAGTAGAACTGAAACCACCTAGCCAAATGCTATTGCTCAGAAAAGAGTTCAATTTGCAGAACAAATTCCAAGCCGACGCGAAATGAAAATGATTTTGTGTCTCTAAGAACATTAGTTTGAATCATTTTAGATGGAAACATATTGTTCTCCTTCAGAGAGTCTTTAAAGAAAAAATTATAATCTCAATTTTATTTCAATTATCTTCCTTACTCTGAACAATTATAGACCGATGAACACTCTTGTCTAACTGCTCTATCTGGCGAAAGTTCCTTCGATAACTCCTGTCTCTTTTATCATTTTCCATAGCAGCACGCTATTTACGGAGTCATTTGCTGCTTCAAAATCCACAAACAGTTACTGATCCCTCCTTTGGCATGTAGACGTACTGCGCTTGCGCTAGGAGGCACGAGAGGAACACGTCACGACCAGCCGTTACCATGGCAAAAATAAGTCGCGCCGTGTTCCTCTCATCCGTTCCCGCGCAAGCGCAATATGTCTACATGCCAAAGTGGGATCACTATACGCAGTGCAACTAGTTACCCACTCTTTTGCTCAAGTTCATTTTGAATGTAAAATTCGAGCACATTGATGTTTTACGTCGTCCTTATCCCTTTTCTGAACCCTGCCTGATTGTGAAATATTCTTTCCTTCCCCTCCACATGTCTTCCAAGCCCCTCTCTAAGCACTCCCGCGTTTACTTGATTTCTATTCCTACTGACATAACTGTTATACCCCTATATTCATCCACCCTCTTTTTCCCTTCTCCCTTGATCAATGATCTTACCAGCTGTGTCTTTCATTTCTCCGGTCACCCTTCACCTCTCGAACACTGATTGCAAATCTTCCTTTTCCTTCTCTTCTCTACCCCTTGCTTAGCCTCTCCGATGTACCTCGTCTTTCCCCTCTCTCTTGTTCCATTTGAAATTCTTTCGGGATCTCTTTTCCCCTTGTTCAGTTCCCCTTTCTCCATTCCCCCCTTTTATACATTCTTTTATACTCTTCTCCGTCCTACCTTCACTTTTTCCTGCATTATTTATTCTACCAATCTCTTCTGCTCCCCTCTCTATTTTTCTCTGTCCCACTCCTTCTCTCACATTATCAATAAATCTTCGAAGTTTCCCCAGTAGGGTGTCGACTTCTTCCTCCTCTGAACTCGAGTCTCCTCCGTTTCTTATTTTTTCTCTAAACCCTCCTATTTTTTCTTTCCCTCGGCTGCTCATTTTGCCTTTTTTCCCCTTCTTCCTCCTCCAACGGCATTTTGCAACTTACTATTGCCATTAAAAATTGCCCAACCTCTCTCCCCTACGAGATTTGATAATCTTCAACCTTTCCTCTATCTCCTGTGCTTGGGCTCACTCCTGAACATATCGCTCAATTTCTCCTACCTTTTGCCATCTGACTCTCTTCAGAGGGTAAATCAGAGGGTTAAGGTATTTTCGTTCTTCATGATTAACACTAATTTCTTGTTCCTTTCTTCTATTCAATTATTTATTACTCACCACAGACACTCTTTCTTCCCTTGTACACACAAACGAGAGTCCGCCTTATTTCTTCGACCGATTCCCTTCTTACTACTGACATCATATTAACCATCCCACTATCCCTTTCATGTTCTTTCTATGCTCCTTGCAATACTCATACAAACCCCTTTGAAAGCGTTCGTTTCGAGCCCTCCCTCTATTCTTTCCGCTCTCTTATCTTACCTTCTTATCCAAAATCTTCCATAGCGGCTCTCCTTTGTCTAAACTTCATCTGACTTAGCAACACTTGTGAGTTTTTTCTCCTCTTTTCCCTCTCCAAATTTTATTCAAACCTTCACGTTCTCTTCATTTGCCGAACAACTTATTTAATTCTTCCGAATACTTCTTACAGCATGTATCCTAAACAGCTTGAGTGAACCTCCATAACCTCCCTCAAGAATCTTTCGTCAAGACTTTACACTCTCTCTTGTTCCTTTTACCCCAAAATCTTTACTCCATAAAACAATACTGCTCATACCAACATATCTAACATCAAAACTCTCATTCTCTGATTGTCCCTAAACCTTCTATTCCCTTTTCCCTAAACTGGGTCTTTTTTACTCGAATACTCTATTCTTTGTCTTACTTGCAGTTTATTTCTCTTTCGTCTTCTGACAATAGAACAGCATCATTGGCTTCGGCAAAAAATTACCGTCTTTTGCTGTTTTTTATGACGTCCTATTTTCCTCTTCTCTTGAGCTCTACCTCCAAGTCTCACAACATCATACTGAACACTAGCAGATCCAAGAGACAACCTTTTCTAAGTCCTTCTCCTGTCCAAAATCGATCTCCTTCCTCTATTCCTATGATCACTCTCAACCTTGTCTCTACAAATATTTATATTACCTATTCAATCAAGCCATTATTTACTCTCCCTTCTTTTATAGCTTCCTACAAAACTGTTTTGTTCACTGAGTCGAACGCTGCTCTGATATCGACAAACAAGGAAGTTTGTTTCCTTTTCTTCTGCCCCAACTTCCTATTAACTATACATGTAGTTCAGGAAGTTACTGTTATCAGTTGATTCCATTCCTCTCCTGAGGCCCATCTGGTTGTGGAAAATACTTACTCTGGGACATAATCTTCCTTTCGATAATTGGTCACAGAATCTATACACCTATTCCCTTACCCCCCTCCTTTCCGAAATTCAGATCTTCATTCTCGATACCATCTTTCCCTGTTGCTTTATTTCTTCTCAGCCTCTTTATTGCCTCGTTCACTCTTCCTACTTGTGGCTTTCCTTTCTTTTTCTTATCTCTCTGACACCTATCTGTTTCCCTCTCCCTCCCCCTCTCCCTCTCCCTCTCCCTCTCCCTCTCCC
>WSXT02073775.1:0-12213 GCA_011762715.2 Neuroterus valhalla
GCTGATACTTGCGAGCGAAGCGAGCTGCGCGCGAAGCGCGCGATGAGAATGTGCCCGCGAAGCGGGCAGATTTTTTCAATGGAATATTTACGGAATGTTTATTTTCAATGTAAATGATAAAAATAAGAGTTTGTATGTTTTCTAAAATTTAACTGTTTAGTCCAGGATTGTTCGTGAGGAAAAATTTCGGCAGTAAGTTCCAATTATTCTATTCAATGGTAATCAGTTCTACCTGAAACATATTGCAGCTGAAGAAAACAGTTGCGAAACTAATAATGGTATACAAATGGCGTCACTTCTGCTAACTAATTGAGAAAGCAATTAAGAATGTTTCCTGACATTGTAAGGAACGAGTCAGTTGTATTTCAAGCTTGACACAGTGAAATCGGTTTCAGTGTAGACATCAATTAGAAAAAGGAGATCCTGATAACATTGTTGGATTGTTTTCCCAAAAAATTGGATAGATCACAAAAGCCATGTTAGGGATTCAACAATTTTACGATGGACAGAATATATTTATTACAGGTAATACTGCTTTTATCAGCGTATTCTAAAAAATCGATATCTATAAGTAAAATTTTGCATAGAATGGACGACAATGTTTCTCACTCGAAAAATCCCATAATTTCCGAACGCGAGTAATAATTCCTGGAGAATATTTTACCTTATTGTTATTTGAAAATTATTTTTGTGTGAAAAACTCTTTTTGGCCAAAGAATTTGAAGTTACGTACAAAATCCTTTGCTTTTTGTTTGAAAATGTCTTTGAGAACGCTACAGTGCTACCGCATTTCCAACTGCTTAAGCTCGAACTATATAAAATAATAAGAATTCCATTTCAAAAAAAATATCACGACGGTTATTCTAGCTTATTTTCAAAAAATCAAACAGGATTATCGATAAATATTGTATTTAGATTTCATTCAAATTTTAGTTGGTTTTCGGTCGGGTTTTAGTTCGATTTTTCTTTCGAATTCCATCTCAAATGCATTTGAATTTTATTAAGAATTTCTTGAAATATGATTGGAATTCGAATTGAATTTCCATCTTATTTGGATTTGAATTATATTCTTTCTTTACTGAATTTGTATTGTATTGGACTTGTATTTTATCCGGGTATAACTGTAACTTCATCCGTATTTGGACTTCATTCAAATTTAATTTAAATATCTTACCAAAAGAATTTATCTCAACGGTTTATTCTAGTTTATTTTCAAAGAATTGAATTGGATTTCAAATAAATATTCGGGTACAGTTCCGAATAAGTGAACGTGACGATTTTCTTCACACTGCGTATACTTAAGTATTTTGACGCGCTGATTACGAAAATGATAGTGAAAATTGGCGATTCGGCGATTTTCATGGTGAAATTGCGGAAGAACAATAAAAAATATGGTTTTTCGCGTTTATCTCAGCCAATATGCAAAATCTCGCAAAATATTTCGAATAAAACTTGTAGATCGTACAAAGATACATATTTTTTGTCTCACAGATTTTTCTCTACGAGTGATAATTCCGAGAAAATTAGTGATATCTCGATTTTTATTAAATAAAAAACCATGAGCATTCTCCGTTAGTTTCGGTTGGGTACCTACTCACGCTTTTCACCACAAGGGGGTTGGAGTATTTTGAAAAGCATTTTTTTTTAAATTTTTTAATTGTTTTTCTCTTCACTTTTATGATTTTCAAATATATTTATTCATTTTAATTCATTTTAATTACAAATTCTGAGTATATTCTTTTTATTGTCTTGATTGTATACTCCTTATAAGTTCTTTATAATAGTCTGCTGAGTATATTTAGTTGCTAGGGTAATATGCTCTTATGTTAGTAATTAATTGTTTAAACGGATCAGCAACTATTTATTTTACGCGTCGCAAAAAGAATTCAGTTCAGACACGACCCCCTTGCCAACGTGTCATGGGGGCGGAAAGGCACCCCTGTGACTGGTCACAGAAATAATGTAAGGTCACACCCCTGTCCCTTTTCCCACGCGTCATGGGGGGCGGGAAGGCAACCAAAAGACTGGAACCAGAAAAAACTTAGGTCACACCCCTGCCTCTTTTCTCATGCGTCATAGGGGCGGGAAGGCACCCCTTTGACTGGTCACAGAAATCATGTAAGGTCACACCCCTGCCCCCTTTCTCACGCGTCACAGGGGCGGTAAGACACCCTTGTGACTGGTCACAAAAATAATGTAAGGTCACATCTCTGCCCCTCTTTCCACGCGTCATGGGGGCCGAAAGGCAACCATGTGACTGGAACCAGAAAAAACTTAGGTCACACCCCTGCCCCTTTCCTCGTGCATCGTGATGGTAGGAAGGCCCCCCTGTGACTGGTCACAGAAAGAACGTAAGGTCACACCCCTGCCCCTTTTCCCAAGCGCCATGTGGAACGGGAAGGCCCCCCTGTGACTGGAACCTGAAGAAATTTAGGAAACGGGTTCATTTATGCGTATAAGACGGGTTGCTGACACTGCGGGACGGTTAATTGAGAACAGAAAGAGCATGATTTTTATAGCATTTTGCAAGATTTTCCATATTGGCTGGGATAAACGCAAAAAACCACATTTTTTTATGGTTTTTCCGCGATTTCACCATGAAAATCGCCTATTCGACAATTCACACTATCATTTTCGTAATCAGCGCGTCAAAATACATAAGTATACGCAGTGTACAGGAAATCGTCACTTTCACCTATACGGAACTTCATCCAAATATTCCATACAGATTTCATAATCTTATTTTGATTCAAGTTATATTCTTTTTAATTAAATCTATACTGTATTTGTATCGCACATGTAAAAAGAAAAGTTATTTTCTGCAGCTCGCAAGACCGAGCTTGGTCTCTATTTTCTTGATGGCCAAAGTGCAGAAGACTGATGCCCTCCTCAGTGTGTTACTTAAACGATAATAACTCGTCTTGTTCTGGCTTTATTTGCTCCTACCTTTTTTCTTGCAGAGGTGATGGTAAATTATCCAAAGAGAAAGGAGTTGCGGGATACTATGCGTGTGAGGAAGGTGGATCTTTTATGCGTGCCGGAAAAAACGGATGTGAGATAAATAAGGTGGAGAATGATCTCGAACTCTGGTCAGGAGAAGACAAAAAATCACACGGTTTCCAAGGGATGAGACTTATTATGAATGATAGAGCAAAACGAAATAGCAAAATATATGAGTGTGTATCTCCTATAGATCATGATGGGTTTGAGTGAAAGTGGGAATCAGAAGACTGTTTATTGTAGCGTGCTTTGCCTCTGTTTATGGTGACAGTTAAGATGTAAAAAACACCTTCTAGGACCAGTTGAATAATATGATAGAAACATGTGATCCGGACGAAAGAATAATATTACTCGGAGACATGAAAGGTTGGGTTGCGTGCAACGCGGAGGTACTGACAAATTACTTAATCAATCCGGAGACCCAAAGAAGAATGGAAATAAATTCATTAGTTAATGCTATGGAAAGGGTTAATTCATTACAAACACTTGGTGCAGGCACAAAATGATACAAATATGTATACTTGGCGCAAGGGTAAAATCCATAGTATGATCGACTTTGTTGTGGCGGACGAAAGACTAAGAGGGCTTGCAGAAGATACAAGAGCTATGAAAGATTCTGAATGTGGATCGGATAACTATTTCATGAAATCAAAAATAAATCTAGGTCACGAATAGAGAAGAAAATTTATGAAAAAATCGAAACAGATGCGGGTAGAAATAGAGGATCTTCAAAGAAAAGAAGGATAGGCACAAAGAAAGTAGAGGGTGCAGTGTAGATGTGTGATTTCATTATTATGTGTGCTGTGAACAGCGAAGTTCCGACTGATTGAAAAAAGGCGATTATTGATCCGATCTACAAGGACAAGGGTGGTCAAGTCGACTGTAATATCTATAGAGCAATCAGCCTACTAAGTACTGTGGGAAGAATATTCAGCAAAACAGTTATCGATAAATTTCATAGGTGTAACAAAGGAAAGGATCTAGGGAGTTTGATGTGAATTCAGGCCAGAGAGATCATGTTCGCATCAGATATTCACCTCGAGACAGATCACAGAAGAACGACATGGTGGATAGAGCTACACTTTGGGAGGTCCTAAGAGAATATGGAGTGACTGAGTAGCCTCTGAAAGCAACACAAGCAGTATATAATGGTAGAAGAGCAAATAAGAGAGAAAATGGACAACTGAGCGATTGGTTTGATAATAGGCAGGGCGATAGCCAAGGTTGAGTTATGTCCTCTGGGATGTTGCATATATACATGAGCAAATATCTGAGAGGAGCTCTCTTTGACGAAGAAGGTGTTGATCTCGGGACAGAGAAAGTACGTTGCATTGCATTTGCAGATGGCAAGATCGTTACGGCAGAATCAAGCGATGATGTGCAGAGGATGTCGAGCCTACTGGATACCAGCATGAAGAGCATGGGTCTTAAGATTAATGAGAATAAATCAAAAATTATTGTGTTCGAAAGTAAGGATGCAAAGACTTTATTCACCGCTGACGGGAAGGTAGATACAGAGATTTTCAGACGTATGAGTGAGGGTAGAAAGATTAACGGCAGTGTACGGTGTATCACTAGAAGTAAAATTTTTACAAATAAAGCTAGAATTGCGATATATAATTATTTGCTCAAACCAACTGTGCTGTACGGTAGCAAAACCTAAACGTTTTGAGAAAAGGACAAAAGCAATGTCAAAGGATTCGGAATGCAATTTCTGCAAAACATGTGCGGAAAAACGCTAATTGACAATGTAAGTAATGGGTGGATTCTCAAAGAATGTGGTGTAAAAGAAACGTTGTTTGACAATAGTGAAAGAAATTTGCTCAGATGGTTAAGTCACGTTGAGAGAATGGATGAAGAACGATTAAAGGAGCAAGTGTATCTAGGTGGGGTGAATGGTAGCGTACCCAGAGGCAGACCAAAGAAGGGATGAATAGAATGTGTAAATGACATCCTTAAGGGTAGCAATATAAAGAGCCGTAGAAACACAAAAGCTTGTATGAAAAGATGCATGGACGTGAAAGAAGCGAAAGATGTATGCCATGATAAGGATGTTGGGGAAGAAATTGTATATAAGAAAAATAATGGAGCTTGAAATGAAAGATTTTGGATAATAATTGGCCCATGTAAGGATATCGCTGAGTAGATTATTTTAATGGCTTCGTGAATCTCTTTGTACGGGGTGTTTGCTAGAGAGAACAGGCTGGACTTACTTCTGCTGTGTTCGTTTTTATCAGGTATTACCTCTCATTTTGTCGAAGTAGTCTCGCGTCTTAAGTGGAGATTTCAGATTGGAAAGTTAAGATTAAAAATGAATTCAGTTTTTTTCCGTTCGCAGGAGACTTGCAATGAATTCTAAGACTGATCTCATGCCTATCCCTGCTTCTTTCTAATACACATCCCTTGCTCGAAATTTCCCATGTCAATTCCACTTCAAATCTTCACATATCAGCTCTCTATTTTACAGTAGTACAGCGAAGCTGGAACCGAACGAATCACGCTCGCCCTTAAAGGGATTCGGCCTCATATTATAATAATGATAATAGTAATAATTCTGACTTTTCATTCACAGAGTATCGCGAAAATAGCGAATATTATTGTTTTGTAATTAATACAGTGAAGAAACTTATCTTTTTTTATTTTTAGGCGGCACAGGATTTATTGGAAAGATTTTGGTAGAAAAACTTTTAAGAAGTCTCCCGGGAATAAGAAAAATCTACCTTCTGATGCGGGTCATAGAAGGCCAAACAACTCATGAACGTCTCAATGAGCTTATCACCTTACCTGTAATTTTATCAGATATGATACAAATGATTCGAATAAGTTATTTCAGCTCATTTCATACAATACTGTTTACAGCATTTTATATTCATTTAAATTCTCTAACATTCTTTAGATGTTTGAACCCTTGCAAAAAATAAATCCAGATTTTCAAAGAAAGATTGTACCAGTATGTGGAGATGCAGCGAAGCCTGGCTTAGGCATGTCGGCTCAGGATCGATCAATAATTACAAAAGAGGTATTTTTGATAGAATTTCACAATATAATAAGAGAATGTATAACAGAATAATATATTTTCAAGGTTTCCATCATATTTCATGCTGCTGCTTCTACAAAATTTGACGATCTATTAAGATTTGCTGTCTCGATTAACGTTAATAGCATAATGGAAATAATAAGTCTTAGCAGGGAATGTGAACATTTAAAAGTAAGTTGGGATATTTTCTGACGTAAGCAAACAAATTGAACAAATATCATGCTTCCGTTTTCTGATAGATTTTGTTTATCCTGTTATTTTTCAGGCTGCTGTTCACGTATCCTCGGCATTTAGTCAATGCATCTATAAAAATATAGAAGAGAAAATCTACCCAATGCCCATGACGTACGAAGAAATTAACAACACTGTACAGATAATTAAACGACGAAACTTATCAAAGGAGGCCGAAGTTGCACTTACTAAAATGTACGAGACATCTTTTAAATACAATATCTATTATGTTGATAACATCCAAATTACCTATTACAGATTACTGGGAAATTTCCCGAACACATATGTGTTCACAAAATCAATTGCTGAAGGAGTGTTGAATGAGAAAGCAAAAGATCTACCATTCTCGATCTTTAGATTCTCCATGGGTAATGTTTTTGCATTTATTCCTTCGGGTAAGGTGACAATACCGGTTACCCCGAAGAACTTAGACTTTTTTACATAATTTTATTGTACTTTTCGAGGCTTATTCCAAATCCACCAAGAAAATTTCAATATTTCAAAATAAAAAATTTGAAATGGCATTGTCGAATCAAATTCTGGTCTTCATGATTTTAGCAATGGAATATTGTGCTAGTAGTATTATGGCCCTTTTGGAGTTCTTATTCTGCTAAAGATGTTTAAATCAAGTAAAATCTTGGCAAAATTTTAGCATTCTTTGAATCGTAAAGCCGCAAAATATAAACCAAGTAGTTCTTCACATGATACTCAATATAAGCAATGCATCATTGTTATAGCTATAGCAACTTATAAAGAACCATTGCCTGGATGGATTGATACTATGCAAGGGTTGAATCAAGCAATATTGGGAGGTGGACTTGGTGTGATTCGTGTTGGTAATGTTGACGAAGATGCAAATGTTCATATTGTTCCAGCAGACTATTCCTGCAATGCTTTGATTGCAACGGCATATGAGACCAACAATTTTAAAAATAGGTGCGCTATGCACTCTCGTAGAGAAGTTTCTAAAATATCAATCATGCATATTAGGATAAATCCAAAATGCTGCTTATACTACGAAATTTTTGTCATTTTTTCAGAGATAACCCTGAAGAGTTGCCAGTATATAATTACGTTTCCGATCAAAACAATACGAATACTTGGAAAAAGTATAGAATGATTGCGTTAAAACACGCACCTTACCATATTCCAATAAAGGCTGTTTATTATCCTTACTATTATTTTATCAAGTCTGTTAGACTATTTACTATCTGCCATATCATCGCACACCTTATCCCAGCTTTATTGGGTGACGTTGTCCTGAGGATTTTAGGGAGGAAACCCATGTGAGTAATTGAAAAAAAAAGAATTAGAATTTCCACTAGAGATTAAAAAGAAAATGATTTTTATATAGATTACATAAAATATACAAAAAGAGCAACAAATTGCTAGAAGCTACGAGGTTCTTCGCGTTGTGGAACTGGACATTTCAATCTAAGCGGATCGAGTCTATGTGGCATAAACTTTCTGAAGCTGAGAAAAAATTGTTACCTTTTGATTTGTCATCCGTAGATTGGGAAGATGTAGGTCTAGCATCTTGGAAAGGAACTTTGAAATACGCACTTCAAGACTATGCAAGCTCAGAAGAACGACTTCGTAAATTTAATAAGTATAACCAATCATTTATAATTCACTAAAATACACAGAAAATCAATTATATTGCCTCAAAATTTTGGCAATATGTATAATGTTCCCTACATTTCAGATTAAAGAGGATTCATCGAACAGTTCAAGTTTTTTCTGCGACTTTCATTATTTGGGTCTCCTGGAAATTATATCTGGTCCTATCCTGAGTATGAATCAGCTTAACAATGTCAGACAGCAGACAAATATCTTCAGATTCAGAATAATTGGAGGGAAATTCGTTTAAGCATGGCCATATATATTCTTTCATGTATGATTTCTATTGGTTTTTTCATCGGTTTTCATTGAAGATGTGAGAAATGAAAGTTTGTATGATCTCAAGACCCTTACTAGCAATCCAGAGAGTGGCATAGATTGATCAGGATCAAATTTTTATAGATTCCATATATATTTCCATATTGAATCTTCATAAAGTATATACAGTCGAGTGAATTTTTCGTAAAATTTTATCGTAATTTGTTCATAACAACTATTCTACGTGAGAAGTTCATTCAAGGTAATAAATGAGACATTCTCATTTAGAAAAATATGATAGGAATATTTGTTCAAAAATATTTTTTGAAAATTCACGTGAAAATAAAAGGAAAAGACAAGCGTACACATTTTCAAAAATAACTTTACCCTAACTGGGGCGATCATGGTCTGCGTTTTGGTGATATGGGACAATATCTAAGATCTGTTAGTCCATGTAATTGTCCTTTTTTTGAAGTAAGACTTCCTGGACATCTCATATACAATTTTTGTAATATATACAGAAAAACTCGCAAAGGAGAAATATTTTCTGCGCATCAATCCTCGGAGATCATCATTGCTCTAGACCGTGTGGAAATTTTTATCCGGGCAGTACCAGGTCCTGAAAAGGCCTAGACAAGTGGATCCTATTAGGCCCTGTTAGTGTTTCGTCACGCTCGAAAGGGAAAGGGCCGTATATGGCAACCTTACATGGTCCATGCTAGACACCTTTTTTGGCGCCCTTTCAATAGATATGGCTCCTTCCAGGCCTTTACCTTATACCGTTCCAAATCCCTATGTGAATAGACTGGGCATGCGTGCTCAAAAGAGCATTACATTGGTCCCAACCTAAAATTGATCAATTTTTATTGTCTGCACGTCTCACGCACACGAATGTATTGCAATTTGATTTTAAATTATCGTTTACCTATCAGGGTGGCGATCCGCCGGACGATTCCAAATCCCCGGTAATTCCTCGGTTCTTCACGGTCAAGTTTTTCAATTTTCCTGGTCAACTAGAAGTAACAAACTTATATTTGTCGGGAAATGCAAACATTAATTTTTATTCATAAAGTTCATTCTAAACATACTTTAACACAACAGATCAATCATTGCAGAATAAACCAATTTTGCAAAGAATACTCTCAACAAAAAATATCATTTTTGTACAAAAATTGGATCGGTCAAAGTTACGATTCATGAAATCAATGTACGATAAAAGAACGGATTTTCAACCCAATAGTTCCTTGTTCAACCAAGAAGATGAATTTCCAAATAAAAAGATAAATATTTATTCAGAGCGCTCCAATGTCCAACAATGAAAGTGAATATTTAAACAAAAGGATTAATTTTCAAATAGAATTATAATTTTCTGGGATAAAATACAGTTTTCCAACAAGACAGTAAGATTCCGAACCTGAAAAATAATTATTTCCATCCAAAAATGGAACAGTAAAATTTTTAGTTCAAAAAGCTGATTTCAAACCAAGCATGAAATTTTTATACTAAAACGAAGAATCTTCAACTTAAAAAGTTGAGTTTCCAAACAGATAAACTAACTTTTACTAAAAAAGATTAATTGTTCAGGATTCTCGCTTAGTCTTGTTTTCACTACATTTAACTACTGTCGAGTCGGAGATGTTACGCCGAGGATCGGCTATCAAATGTCTACATCTAAACTTGCCTGTCGATAATCGACTGCGCTCAACAGTTTTGGTTTTCCGCAGTTTTCCTTTCCTCTTACCAAACGTTACCAAACGTTCTTGCCAAGCATTGCTTGGAGGCTTTTTATCAGAGTTGGGGTTATCGGGGATTTCGGAAAGAGATTTGAGTTGAAGGGTTAAATGTCTGACGATCCCCTGTAGGAAGGGGGAATATAGATATGTGAAAACCCGAAAAGGGTATACATGGTGTGAAAAATCTAATCTAATCTACAAAGAATCATATTACTTATTGTTGAAAATACAAATTGAAGCTAGTAAGGATTGTTGAAATACTAACATACCATTCAAGTTTTGACTCTCATGCATATTATTATTCAATAAGCGAAGAAATGCGAAGAAATGCCATTCTGCCTCAACATTAAAATCATCGTTATGTTTGAGTAAATTAAGAAAATTAAATTTGTTTTTATATTGTCTGCCACATCCTTTGGAGAAATTAATTATTTGTTTCACATTATCATGCTTATTATGCTCCGGAATGATTACAAAATTTTCGTGCTTTACTTCGCTGTTTTCTTTGTAGTATATAATGTAAGAATGAAGAGTCGCTTGCGAGCTAGCGAAATAATATGATCGAATTACCATCGCTTATACCATGCAAATTTCCATGCAATAAAAAATATATTCTATGAGTAGAAAAGTATCAACTCATTACTCATGGGGTTTTCTTCTTGAAGAACGAAAAAATGTGTTTTCCGGTTTTTCAAATTAAATGGGAAAATCGTCATTTTTGGAATTGGGCTTATTATACGCATAGAAATGATATTCATTAATAATGTAGAAGATGAAATACAAAGTGATTACACGGGTCTGCAAGGTTTTGTTGTTGTGAAGCGAGAAGTCATTTGCGAAGCGATTTTTTGCGTTGAATCCAAATCTGGAGTGAGAAGTGTTCCTTCGCGTCAGGATTTTGAGATGTTTGAGGTTAAGTACTCAAAAAATGGTGTTTTTTTGCTATTTTTGAGCTATTTTCACAAAGTTATGGACATTTTGAGTTTCGATATATATCTGCACAATGCAATTGGCATTCACGTTAATTCCTTGAGACGAAGCGTTTTGTGTTCACTTACTTCTCTTGAGAATTTGATACTCTGGATTTCACATGGTCGATTGATATAAATTCATAGTCACAAGACATTTTTATATTTAAGATGGCGGATCAAAAGGCTATAGCTGAGTAAGCATGGCAAAAGTGCCTTTAGCGACTTAACTCACTATTCGGGTGCTTAATTGGCGTGAGTCCCCTCGCCTCTCACGTTTCGGAGTGCTTAATTCAAGTAAGTCCCCTTGCCACTCACTATTCGGGGTGCGTTATTAGCGTGAGTCCCCTCGTCTCTCACGTTTTGGAGTGCTGCATTCAATTGAGTCTCCTTGCCATTCACTATTCGGGGTGCTTTATTAGCGTGAGTCCTCTCGCCTCTCGCGTTTCGGGGTGCTTAATTTTAGTAAGTGTCCTTACGAACTACTTTCCTGCTTTTTGTCATGTGTTTTCCACGTAAAAATCGCGAGAATAAAACATAAATTATGTATAAACATGTACTCAGGGGTAAGTGCTTATCGAGAAAAAATTAATTTTCCACACATGTACCTAGGTATAAATGTCTCGTGAAAAAAAATGAAATTTTGTAGCGCAGCTCAAAACGCACACACACCACCGACAAGACAACACAAACATCAGCAGACAGAAGCCACTAAGGGTCCGTCGCTTCCAGTGGATGAGGAGGCCCCAACCATCGCCCCCTCTTGTGAGATCCAATGCACGGGAGTAGGCAGACGGCGCGGCAAAAGTTTGATAGGGCTTTTTGAGAAAAGGAATTATATTTCGCGGCTTCGTAAGGGCTTTAGTCATACGATATAAGGTATTATCGTATTATAAGGTATAATTAAGGTACAATAAGGTATTATAAGGTATTATTAGATTCATTATTATGGGTGGGTTTTCTAGAGGCTTTCTTGAAGGTAGCGCATCCTCTATAGTTTGCGGGATGGTTCTCAGCACAATTCGCGCAGGTTGCAGGTGCCTGCGGGTCTCTGATGCACGTGGCGCTACTGTGCGATGCTCCACATTTGACGCAGCGTGGGATAGCATGGCTCATATCAGAGACGTGATGAAATCTCTGGCAGTTAAAACATTGAGACGTTTCTTTAGGCTTCAGATAGGGCTCCACTTTTATTTTTAAAAATGCAAGTAACTTTAGGTTGAGCAAATCTTTGGCTTGTGACGAGTTAGGCATAATAACTAAGAACATCGGCAAGGGTTTCTTAGTATGTCAGTTTCTCATGCGAGAGACTGATGATAATGAATATCCTTCTTCCTTTAGTTCAGAAATAACTGAGTCGTCGGGA
>WSXT02073786.1:0-12213 GCA_011762715.2 Neuroterus valhalla
TATAAAGAAGTGTATTATTGTGTTTTTCCCTCTTCCCATTTTGAGTTTTTCGCGGTAGTCAATTTTCAAATTGACGCGAAGCAGCACGAACCACCATCAGAGGAACCAGCCAATCAGCGTTGGGCTGAATTCCAACTTCACTGGATCTGAAAGTCAGGACGTAACAGTAACCAAATCAAACCAAATTTAGCCCGAAATCTTTGCAATTGGATTTCGAAGAGAATGAAGAAGCCGGATTTTCAAAAATAGATTATTTAAGCTTTTTTAAACAAAATATTCAAATAAATTCTTGCTTATTCCGATTTTTTGCAGAATGAATCCTTAAATCTAATTCTAATGGAAAAATTATGTCCGAAGCAGTATATTTAATGTTTGGAATACAATTTGTTGCAACCATACGACTGAATAATTAATTTTGCATAATCTATATTGAATTTGAAAAAGCTTCTAAGCGTCTGCAAAGAAATCAATAATGATACAGATGCAAAATATGTTATTTAAACTGTTTTTCCGTGCGTTAATTTCAATTTTGCCACTAGTTTTGCAAGAAAAAAATTTGGAACGAATTCTTTTCTCTAGATTTATTTTGTATTCATATTAAATTGTATTTGAAAATAAGAACGATTTCTGAATCTCATTGTATATAAACAAATGTGTTCTTAGTATGGATTGTGTCGTTTTTAATTCCACTGTTTGAATAAATAAATTATTCAAAAAATGTATGGATTCAATAGTTAGGTTGATTTTACTGTTTGGTCACTTGTTGGGTAGATGTTTCTAGTATTTGGAGTTGTACATAAAAACAAAAAATTTTCACCTTGAATTTCTTCTTTTCTTATAATTTTTTCATTCATAATTTTTTTTCTTTGCAATCATTTGATCAACTGTTACATCCTTAACTTATAAATTAGGAGCTTCAGACTCAGAATCATTTTTTTCTTATTTTTCAATCAACTCATCTTTTTCTAGTTTTTCAATTTTTTATTTTAGAGTTGGAAGTTATCGTATATGTGGGCGCGAGGTATAATGTCTGTGGATTAAAAATAAGAACACGCTGTGCTTATAGGCTTCGAATTCTTAGGTTTATGATGGGGAGCCTAGGATTTTAGGGTCCACGGATAGAGAGTTTCTGGGTAAAGGTTTTTCTCGGTTTAGTGTTTATGGGTTAAGGGTCTATGGGCTTAGGGTTTATGGGTTGAGGGTCTATGGGTTTTAATTAATAGGTTTGAGGTCTATGGATTTAGGGTTTATAGGTTCAGGGTCTATAAGTTTAGGTTTCATTGGTTCGGGGTTTATGGGTTTGATGTTTATGGATTTAGGTTCTATGGGCTGAGGTTTTTATCGGTTAATGGTTTATGGGTTAAAGGTCATTTCATAGGTTTGGGGTAAATCGGTTTGAGGTTTATGGATTTAGGTTTTATAGATTAAGGGTCTATGAGTTTAGGTTTCATTGGATTGGGATTTATGGGTTTGATGTGTATGGATTTAGGGTTTATGGGTTGAGGTTTCCATCGGTTTAGGGTTTATGGGTAGAGGAACAATGAGTTTGGGTTTCATAGGTTTGGGGTTAATGGGTTTGAGACCTATGGATTGAGGGTCTATGGATTGAGTATTTTATCGGTTTAGGGTTTATAGGTTCAGGGTTTATGGGTTTAGAGTCTATCAGTTTAGGTTTCATGGGTTTGTGGTTAATGGGTTTGATTTCTATGGCTTAAGAGTTGATGGGTTGAGTTTTTTATCGGTTAAAGGTTTATGTCTATGGATTCAGGGGTTATGGGTTAAGGATCTATGAGTTTAGGTTTCATTGGTTTGGGGTTTATGGGTTTTATGTCTATGGATTTAGGGTTTATGGGTTTAGGTTTTTATCGGTTGAGGGTTTGTGGGTTTAGGGTCTATGCGTTCAGGGACTATAGGTTAAGGGTTTATGGATTAAAGATCTATCGGTTTAGAGTTTATGGGTTTAGGTTTCATTGGTTTAGGGTTCATGGGTTTGAGATCTTATGACTTATGGTTTGTGGGTTTAGGGTCTATAGTCGTTACACTAATTTTTTTCAACAGAACTTATAGCAAACTTGAATTATTGTACGAAAAAAAACGATTCAGTTAATAAATATTGCGTTTGTATAATTATCGATTTTCATGAAGATGTTTAAAGCCTTATCAAGATATAATATATATTATGAAAAGTTATTTATCTAGTCATATGGTTGTCATAAATTGTATTTTATATATCAAATATACTGCTCCGGACAAAATTTTTCTAGAAGAATTACGTTTTAGAATTTATTTTTCAAACAAATTGAATTATTTGAAAAAAAAAATTTCGCAAAACTAGAGGAAAATTCAAAATCAGCTATGCCCCCAACTCTTGAATTGTATATGGTTCATCTGGTTCAAGACCCGAAATCTCATAGGCACGCCATATTCTAATAAAAAAGGTGAAACAAATTATTTTTCGAAATTCGGCTTTGTCAGTCGTTCCGAAATTCAATTACAAACATTTCTGGATAAATTTGGTTTGATTTGGTTATTGGTCATATTACGTTTTTCACCAATCAAGTTTGGTTAAGGAAGAACTCGTTCTCCACGTGCCATGGACTGTTTACAAAAAAAAAGATTGATTGCAGCTTGATTTCCCCTCTTCAGACTCTCTTAAAATAACACCTTTCAGTGACCAGTTACAAGAAAGTAATTTGTCACATCTTGAGCCACCTATGAGCTTTTGCTAAAAAAGAATCATGTCAAGTGGTTCAAGTTGAGACCAATCAGTAGCCCGTGTACAGTCACACTCATTTACTTAGATAAAGAACTGGACAGCTAGTTCCAGACGTTACCAATTACTTTTCTGAACAGTCACTGGAACATATTTTCCCAGATATAGACTTAGAGAGTACAGCATCAGTTATAAAATTGACTGTATAGTTGAAGTTTCATCTTTCTTCATCTAGAATCAACATTTTTTTAAATGAATTTTTCGAGTGATCGTCTAAGTTAGCAATCTCAAAATATTACGGTGCATTTTATTTCTTTGTTGCATGAAAAAATATCAAAAACTCCTAAAGCTTTCGCGAATCGAAGTCAAAGGAGCGGAATATTTTATTCAAGATGGAAACAGTATTTTCTTCCAACTCTGGGAAGAAATCTTATACCTCCTTTTTATATTAAGCGCCTGATTTACTAAAACATAGGATTAGGGACTATTTCATTTACGATTGAAAGCGTTCCAAATTGGATAGCTTTAAATGCACATTTTTATATGAATTCAATTCAAAGACTGCTTTAATTTTTTAATTGAAGTTTAAAGTGTGAAGTGAGCAGAGAAGAACAACTCGATTGAAAATAAAAAGGAGAAAAAAAGAGATCCATTCCGAATTATTTAATAAATACCTTTACAAAAGATCGTTCTCTCAGAATCAAGACTGACAATAGGTTCCGTTAAACAAATGAGAAGTCCACTTGAATTTCAGAATTGCTCACGAGTGAGGTGATCAAAGGAAACTTTAGGGATTGCCAAAGGGGTTACGAGAACTCGTGCCTCCACGGCATGGAGAGGATCTAAAACTTTTAGGAGCTTCCTCAACTAATCTCCTACAGAGTGTGTCGTGTACTTGAGATTTTAATAACTAGGAATTATAGTTTCGGAGAAAAATATTCCCTCCACATAATTTAACTAGAAGTTGAATAAGAACTGGACAAAAAACATCAGCTCATGGAAGCACAAGTGACAAAATGTGCTTTAGGGAACCAAGCGCGTCTGAAAAAATTCCAGCAACTTCGGAACGATGCAGACTTCACACTGCTGTGCTGCAAAATTTTACTTCGTTCACTTACACGACTGACATGCGATTTACTTTTCTCTCTCATTTTCTCCTCCTCCATCTTCAAGTTTTACTCCCAACGTGCACGTTTCCTTGCACCCATATTTTGTTCATGTAGACTGCGAGAAGTGGAATTGGAACTTGAAAGGGAAAGAATAAGTGAATGAGAGGAAAAGGTTATTGGAAGTCCACTTTGTAGTGAACAGAAGAACAAACTTGGATATACGACTGTGGATTTGAGAAACCACAAGGTATGTTTCCTCTTAGGGGTTGAGGTAGCCAGAGCACAGAGACGTACAATTTTGAGTGTGAGAGCAACAAGGAATAGCTCGAGTTCATGGCATGCTGGGAAGGACTCCACAATCCATATGCTCTACATCGCCGGTGGATTCCAGGAAGCAGGAACAGGTGAAAAGAAATAACGAAATTCACAGGAAGAAAGGCTAAGCGAATTTCAAAGGGGAAAATTGGAGTTAATGTCAGATTCGGGTTACGCTGTTTAATGCTGGCGACGCAAAAGTTCCGACCAAGAGGGCCTACTTATCCCTCCTAGAGAGTGTGCGCGTTTGTCCAGATGGTTACCCCAGGAGCCTCCTGGAGGGGATCTACTGATTCCTGACAGTGGTTAAGGGACTGTGAGATAGCAATTCGATGATCTCCTTGAGGCTACCTACAAGTCTCTGACAGTGTGTTTGTGTGCACAAATGCAACCTGTTGGTCGCCTCACGGTAATCTACCAGTACTCAAAGTTATATAATTGTACCTACAAAGGAAGCCTGGTGCTCCTCTGTGAGAAGCCTATTGGTCGATTGTGTAAACGTAGCTGTGTACTGCTGAAGATACCTATAGAAAAAAATATTGAGAGTAGAAGGATGGAGGTCAGTTAACCTTCTTTGAGTGCAACATGTTCTGTTACTTTCAGTTATACTTGTCAATCCGCAAGAGCAGAAGATTTAACCAAAGGTCTTACTATGGGCAGAGCGTCTGTGCTCAGGAAGCTGTTTGATAGGTACTCCTCTGGTAACCAACCTAGCAGGTTATATACCAATATCAAGAAGAAGATATCGGACATAAAAGATGGTGTTCTGAGACAGAAATGCTGCAGGGACACTTGCGCATGCAGCGAAACACGGCAGAAAAGCAGTACGAGAGAAAATGAACGACTTGAGGGTCGGAATTTCCACTCGCGCAATTTGAGGGTACTTGACGCTTATGAGCGTCCTGTTGTTTGATGTTGGAAGGCATCAACGAAGGCAGAGAGAAAGTCACGAAAAAGCTGCTGCATTCGTGTGTCCTGAAGTGGAACTTTATTGATAGAGGATTTAGGCTAGTTGTTGACCTGTGAAAGTGGACTAGCAAAGAGTACATTAGCGAAAGTTCGTTGGAGAAGAACGGGCTGGGAGGCGTTACGAGGTTTTGAAAGAGGATGATTTACAGTAGGTCTGTGTTAAGGGAGTTGTCGAGTTGAGTTCGACTTGAAGCCAGGTTTTTGAGGAACCTTAGGACATCCGTGGTAGGTGACCCAATGCAAACCTTTACACTTGTATCAAGAGGGAGAGGCTTCTTATTGATTGCGAGTTGAGCAAGCGGCGGTAGTGCGGCTACGTCTGCAAAAAGCACAAGCCCAAGATGCGTGGCAGTTATTTGCGGTGTAAGAGAACCTCGGATCACAACGACAAGGTCTTTGTTCTGTTGCAGTTAGTAAGTGGTGTAGCTGATATTATGCTTTGCCAGTTTGTAGGTGGTAGTGCAAAAACTGTCAACGTTAAGGGGATATACCATGATGGCATCGTTGGTGTTTTTCCGCACGGATGAGGATGTCGGATTTTAGTAGAACCTAATGGATTCTCAGCCAGAGATATTTGCATAGGATGCGGATAGGAGGACTCCATCCCTTGATTGCAGATTTATCGTCGTCAGGAGAAAACGAAAACGATGAGTCAACTACGAGTGGGGCGAGTGGAGTCAATTCTACCGGGCTCGAGGAACGCTTACGCTTAGAGCGTTTGAATCTCACTATTTGGAGTCAAAAGGATCTTCAGGCGAGAAGTTTGATAGATTGGGACCCACGGGTTTTTATTGGTTGGGAGACATTGGTTGAAATCGTAGTGACTGGGGTCACGAATGCGAGAAAAATTACTGCGGCGATTTTATCGGAAGAAGGATCAGCCGGGTTCGGAAGGTGAAAGGTTTTAGAAGAAGTTGACGATTGGTTGGCCAACAGAAAAGGAGAAGAACCTCCATTCGAATGGAGGTTGGCAACGAATAAAAATTTTCAGGGGTTGCCCTAAAAAGGACAGGTAAATATGAAATCCCGATTTCCGGAAGTGCGGTAAGTTCACTTCGTTGCACCTGGTATACCAGAATCTATTAGTATACCATAGGCAACAACCGGTGACATTTCGGTCTGTCATGTGTGCGATGAATGTGAATTTGATTTTCAGGCTCTCGTAGCTTGAGATTACTGATATTCATAAAACGTACCCCCTTAAAAATACGTGCCAGCCGGGCTCGACATGGAGAAGGCATTCAGCGGTTGGTTGGTCGGTTGGTTGCCAATTTGTGCGGGCTCGCGAAGTCGAAAGCGTATTCCGGAGAAAAGTGTCTGATGATTGATCTCTATAATGCGTCGAGGAAACGAAGCCGGGAGTTTTCTTTCATTAACATACCTTAGGGATCAGGATACATAGAATCAGTTGAGCCTAGATAACAACGACAAATGTGTTTGTTGTGGATCAATAGGTACAGAAGGTGAAAGCTTTTGATAATTTTGCCGATCTGCTGGCAGGCGACAGCATCAGACGCGCGTGTTATTCATACGCCTTCCTTCAGAAATAATTCACACCAGTCTTTATGGATGTGTTTGCTACTGAAGTAAATTTACAGACTCGGCAAGTGTTGGAAGCCTTTCGTGATGCATAATTGTTCCAAACTTTTCGAATTTTGTTGAAGATGGCTCTGAACAATTATCACCTCCATTATTTGGGCTTTACACTCTACCTTAAATTATACTCATCTGGATGATTATCCTCATGTTTCTCATTCTCTACCTTATTTTCAAGAAACTATCGCTCTTTTTCTTCTTATCGCTTTTTTCCTTCAGAACTCCTCTGTGTTGTCTAGAGGTTTACTTATATTAGTTTTTGTCCGGAACTCAGCTCGTTTGTTCCAAAATTTTACTCTTCGATTTGAAATCCATTCATTTTTTGGAAATGCAATTCACTTCTTGAAAACTCATCTCCTTTAATCAAGAATTTATCTCTGAATACAAGTTCGACTTTACAGAGTAAACGAATTTCATTCGCGAAGGAATTATCACTCATGTTGTACATTTCAATATTGCATTGAAAATTCGTTTCACTTCTGGATTTATTTATATTTTTTGTTCAGGATAGAAATATCCCATATTTCGTCCAAAGCTTTTTTTTCAGTTTGCGTATAAAGTATTTATTAAGAAAAAAAATATATATGTTTTGTGAAAAGTTTGTTTTTGATGATTCATCTCTTCCGTCGGGAAATTAATCATCTTGGTCGAAAAATAATCTAACTAGTTGAGAATTCGTCTTTTTGGTTAAATAGAAATTGTTTAGTCTTGAAGAGTCTTCTTTTGTGAAGACTCATTAGACATGATTTTTTCTCTGAGAGAGCTTAACCATCAGGTTCGAAATCCAATTTTCATAATATGAACAGATTTGTAACAAGATTTGGGGTGGCTCGCTTCTTCCGACAAAAAAAATTCCCGGTCATTTCCCGGTCATCCCGGGGAAAGTGGGGAATCGTGAGACAGCGCTGTGATTTGCGCACGTGGCAACGGTGACGGATCGGAATAGCTTATATTGCGTTATCTCGGTCAGAGCTAATATTAATAAGGGCAATAATTATGCATAGCTGTTTGTATTCTTCGCTGTGACTGTGACTCGAAAATCGAGTTTCCCCGTGTTTTATCGCGCTCCTGTGTTTGCCCATGTTTTGGAAGTGCTGTTCGAAACCCACTCGAGTGATTATGATATTTTTTTTCGTTCAGCTTAAGCCCTTCGACTCACACAATTCATTCAAGACGGAAGGTCTTTCAGTCGTTTACACACCGCTATAATGCAAAACATAGGTCGTGGGGAATCATGAGACACTTTGTAGGGAACTGTGAGACACTCCATATCAGTGTTTCGCGGTACGTTAAATTGTATTTTGTTTGGTATTCTTGGCTTCTTACCGTTTTGCAGACACCATGTCACGTTATTACGCTAAAAAAGGAGATAAGCTCGATTATGCTGTCAATGTTTTACATGCAAAAACTGTAAAAGTGACTTACATTTCTTGAAATTTTTCCTTAATAATCATTCTGAACCTATTTTCTTAGCACTAATAAAGTTGGTGGCTTGAACGTGTTGAGTTTCAATTCGGTTCACGCGGTGTCTCACGATTCCTCACCATTTTCCGAAGACCCGAAAATTCACTTTTTTTTTAAAAGTGTGAATCTCCAGGAAAAAATTATTTTATGAATCGGTGTAAGCCGGAAGTTTTGTTTTTACATAAAGTAAACGTCAAGGTTCTCAGTATTGGAGAAAAAAATTTTTTGGCAGAAATATTGTGCATCGAAATATCATGAAATTTCAGGAAGAATTAGAAAAATTATTGGTTTTTTACCTTACAGGAATATTCAATGTTCAACTTTCACAACTGGTGACTAAATTATAACTTTACAACAGGAAATCGTTTCGTAAACAAAATGAGATCAACAGGGTAATATTTATACCATCAAGCCAAATCCCTTTCGGAGTAGGCGTAACTCGTTTACGCTTTATCATTAAAAACGAATCAATATTGGTTAAGTTGCACACTAAGGAGGTTACCAGTCTCCTGCAGGAATCTGTTTTAAATTCTTACAAACTGCTTGAATAGGAGCAAGTCGGATTAGTTCAAAAGAATTTAGTTTCATTGAAGGAAAATCTGAAATTTAAAGAAAAACTCCCAAGTGTAAGAACCAAAAAAAAAAGAATTCTCAATAAAACAAACAATTTTAAAAATTGAATCTCGAGGCAAGTTTAAAGAGTAAATATAAGGTACACATCCTGGTATACTCATGTAGCTCTGTAGACTAAAGATTGTTCTATATTAGAAATTGTCACATTACCAAAAAAGAATATTGGAAACACATTTCCCTTGGAAATCAAACATAAAGCAGCCACAGTTTTCTGGGGGGGGGGGGCTGTTAAATATACTTGAATACCTGCCTACATAAGAACTAGTCGAATTTTGTACAAAATAATTACGCTTCATTGAGAAGTAAAAAAAAAGATAGTTAAATGGATTTTCTCATTAATGACGAATCTACAAAATATCTTCAAAATATTTGAATTCTCGAATGGAAAGGTGAACTTTCCATAACGAAGTTGGATTTTCTACTAAAAAGATTAATTTTTAAGTCAAAATACATGAATTTGCAAATCAAGAAGACGAATCATCAGCAAAAGAGTTGAATATTTCAACACAAAAAAAAAGAGAATATGATTATTCAACAGAAAAAGGAACCTTTCGCGAAACAGTTGGACTCCCAAATGAATAGTCATAACACCATTAAAACCAATTTCCTTTCAGCAAAAAATTAAGTTTTATTCAAATCATCGGAAATTCCCGATCGCCATCCGGATTTCCGGTCATTTCCCGGTTTTTCCCGATCTCGAAAAATTCTCGGTCATTCCCCAGTTTTTCCAGTTTCTTGGTCCAGCAGAAACCCTGAAGATTACTTGTTTGATTGGAAAATCACATTTTAATTAAAAATTGTAATTTTTGAAAAAAATTCTATAGTTTCCTATGGAAAATCCATCATGATTGTAAAAATATTACTATCTGGTGGAAGAATTATCCTCCGTTTGGACCTTACTGTTTAAAAATGCTCTTTCCTCGTCCAATTTGTCTGGTTGAAGATTTTATTTCCCTGTGATGAAAAAGATTTTTCCGAATAATCTAAGTATTATAATTATTTGGTTGCTCATTACGATATTTTCCTAAAAACTGTTCTGCTGACGGATAATTAATCTTTTCGTTTCGATAATCGATCATTGTAAGTTCAAGATTCAGCAATTCATTTAACAATTTTTTGGACGTTGAAGATTCAGATTTTCGTTCGAAAATTCAATCATTGACTTACTGTTTCCTCTCCCGATTCGAAATCGAACTGTTTTTCAGAAATTCGTCATTTCGTTTGAAGATAATCTCTTCCTTGGAATTTAACTTCTTTCGAAAAAATCTATTAACTTTACTTGACAATTTAAAAGTTTGGTCGTTAATGCGATTGTTCGATTGAGATTCATTTTCCTTATTCTTAGAGTTACGTCTATAAATTTTCAATTCCTCGATTTATCAGACTCAATTCGACTATGGAATAAATGGAAGCAGGTTACGGAATTTTCAATTTAAAATTTAAATATTTCATAAGGATATGATCATAAATGATTTTTCATCCGTGGGATTCTGAACTAAATCATTATGGAGACTCTCAAACTGAAAGTCATTTGGTTTAATCTAAATTCAACCCTCAGGCTATACATATAATAAGAAACGGGCACAATTTTCCTCATGCGAAATTTATCTCAGGAATTGGAGTTTACGCAAATCATACAGGTCAGCGAATCCAGGGATAAATTGATAGTTTATATAACCAGTGTTACATAACTTGGGATTTTCTTCCTTTCGCAAAAGATGCATGCATAAACGAAAACCTAGAGCAATAAAACAACAAAAAAGCTTACTTTTTAAAACAAAGTTTGTTTTCCATCAAATAAGATGTATCATAAACTTTTCAGCAAACCAAAATGTAGAAAAGGTAGGACCTATATAGATTGAAGACTCAGGGAATAATAATTGGAAGCAAAAGTAAGTATGTGGCCTTTGAAAAAAAGGGTGATGATGATTTTAAGGAAAGCGCAGCTGATTTTCAAAACAGAAAAAATGCTACTCCAAATAAAACTCCACTTTTAGTTTTACATAGTCACGTGCAAAGCCAACATGACTAACCAACTAAGTATTGTTAAAACTTCTGTTCCAAAAATCGAACGTATAAACGACGGTGTAACCAGACTTAGTTATATCATAGATGAAGCAATGGCTCTACTGTGGTAATGGAACACTCGAGTAAGATTAGGGTATTATATATATATATAAGTGAAACTAGGATTGTTTCTCTACAAGTACATAGACGGAAAAAATTTGTACTGGAGGAATTGCAGGATTAGTTACGGGGTGGCGGATGTGGGAAAAATTCGGTGAAATAACATTAACTTTTCTGTAAATCATCTACAACTGTTCAATTGTAATTACCGAACTGATAATAAATATTGCAAATCGGTGCTGTAAGTCTCCACAATGATTGTTACGAATAAGTTGAAGAGAAACTAAATTTTCGCTGCGAGAATGACGGTTCTCGGTCCTTGAAATTACAGAAATCTACTGTGTTTTGGAATACACAAAACCACCTTCAGGTCGATAATCTTACAAAATAATCAAACAAAATGGAGCCAGAAGTGTTTTTAATTGGATTCAGAGGGACTAACAAAACCAAATTTTCAAAAATAATTATTTGTTCAAACATTCTTTGCACATAAAATATGACGAAATCACGTTCTTTTGAAACGTAATTGTATAACCCTTTCGTGAGTATAAGACTTCGAGTCATGAACGAGATAAACATATAGAATATGAGGAGTTTAAGGCATAGCTGTTTTTAAATTTGACATTAGTTTTGCAAAATAATTTTTTTAGACATTTTGTTTGAATGAATTTTTGCTAATTTCAATTTTTCTGGAAAATATATTCCTAAATCTGATTTTAATGGGAAAATATGTTCAAAGCAGTATTTTTTATATTTTAAATATAATTTGTTACAACCATATGAATGAATAATTAATTTCGCATATTTCATATTAAATCCTAAAAAGGCTTCTAGCGCCTATAGAAAAAAGAATTATAATACAAATACAGTAAATGTTAACTAAGATGTTTTTTCTTACGTTAAGTTCAAGTTTACCTTTGGTTTCGCGAAAAAGAATTGTTGGAACAATTTTTTTTTCTGAATTAATTTTCAATTCATGATCAATTTTATCTTCAAATTGGAACTATTTTTGAATCTTACTGCATAAGGTAGTGGACCCGAACTCGATCAGTACCCGATAGTCGAACGCTGTCAGAGTTATGTAATTTTAGCAAATTATATACATTTTTATCGCTTCTACAAGAGCTTCCATTATATATTTTGACATCTTAGATTACAATTTAAAATATTGTTTTAAAAACGATGCCGCCATCGTTTAGAAAAAAATCTGCCCGCTTCGCAGGCACATTCTCATCGCGCGCTTCGCGCGCAGCTCACTTCGCTCGCAAGTATCAGCGCGCCTAGGGC